>JAANQP010000106.1:0-71315 GCA_011320165.1 Fusarium protoensiforme
ATCATAGTTACCTACCCTATACCATTTTTAGACTATATAGTCTTTATTTTTCAGTCTTTTATAGAGGCTAAAACTAAACCTAATAGCAATTAGGATTATATTGCCTAAGCCTTATTAGTTTAGGTTTAAGGGGCTTAAATTTCTAATATAAGTAAACTTAACTAGGGCTAAAAATAAGATATTATCTTAGATTTAAGGCCTTATAAGGATATATAATCTTAAAAGTAAGCTTATATAAGCACCTTAGCCTAAGCTTAGCCTAAGCTTAGCCTACCCTAATCTTAACTTAAGCCTTCTTAGCTTAAGCTTAATATTAACTTAGTTTAAAATAATAAAAGCTTAGCTTTAAAAATAAAAATAAAATTTAATATATTTAAGTTTTATCTCTAAGTATTATAATATTTTATATATAGTAATATATTTACCCCAGAGCAGATAGATATATATTATTATTAGATTAGACCCTATATAACAGCTTTAAGGGTAGTTGCGTGAGCAAGTGGTCGGCCGGGTAATCCCCGGCTCGTCGCCGGACTAGGCCCAACTAGGAAGGTCACGTCGTGGCCCAAAAGGGAAAGAGGGAATTATCATGATCATTGAGATCACAAGCAATACACACCGATTGAAGCGATCCACACTGATAGCCCTGATTTTCAACAATTATAAGCGAGTAATATAGATAAATAGTATAGCACCGCCCCTGATGATAGACTAGGGCTTATTCTTATGGCATTCCTTCTTCCTTCCACCTTCACAGCCAGGATCTAACATGGCTGACGATAATGGCCCCTCAGAAGAGGCTCAGCCTGCGGCAACGAGGTGATTAAGAAACGACATCCAATCTGACGACATAGCTATAATCTAACCTGGCGTCAGCAACAAATCCTTCGGATATCCACCAAAACTAAAGTCGGGCGAGTACTTGCCCGAAATCCCAGACGAGACCGAGCTTCTCGCCCTCAAAGACGCCTTATCCAAAGGCTTCGATCCCAACACAATCTGGCCAGAAGAAGATGTGTTGGAAATCCTCGAGGTGCGAGACGACGAGTGGGCATCCAACGATAGGATGGAATGGAAGTGCTGGAACACACCTCTTCACCGCTCTCTGCGTTGCTTTGACTTTGAATCCGCCCGGCTTCTTATCCAGCACGGAGCTGATGTCAACTTGCTCAGCTCGGACGGAACAACAGCCCTTCAGGAGGCGATAGAGCGTCAGAATGAGGGAGCTGTCAAGTTTCTCATCGAGCATGGCGCAAATCTCGACAAAGATGAAGCGGGAGACAAGGTTCCGCTGCACATGGCACTGGCCTCGGGAAATATCGACATTTTTCGTCTGTTGGTCGATGGCGGTGTTGATTTATCTGCTTCTTCACACTTTGAGTGGTCAATGATGGATCTTGCTATTCTTGCACAGGATCAGATGGCTCTGGATATCCTCTTACGTCGCGATCCAGAGTTGAAGCCATCCCCTGTACTCTCTAACGGTCCAACCGATGCCGCAAGATCGGAAATTTCGACAGCCGCTCGGGAACTGCTTGCTGTTACGACAAGTAGGCGCTTGCTCCCCCCACGGGAGCTGTATGAGGTATACAGCCACGTGGTGTTATCGATGAGGGACAATCCCCAAGCGAGTGATATGAGCTTTGCCGACGGCGTCTATCAAGCTCTATACAACGCTGCTGGCATTACAAGGCCAACGGCGCGGGAAACCTTGTGTGAGCAGTGCTCATCTTTCCAGTCTTGTGTTGCAGGCGTACGATTTCGGGATAAAGAAGATTCGTCAAGCGTCTCGTTTCGGATTCATGAGAGCCGAGATGAGCTTGACGAGTGTGCCAAAAACTGTCGACTCTGTGGTCTGGCTGCAGATGTCTTGGACAATGCGGGAGAAGGCAAGTCGGAAGAGATATCTGAAGAAATCAACAAGCTAGAATTGTCTGAAGGGACACCAAACACGTCACATATCAGCTTTACGCTCTGCGACCAGCTCCAGGAGACTGTTCTTGTTGTTCGTGATTTCAAGACAGGGCTCGAGGGAAACTTGGGGGGTGATTCGCTCTCTGAGAATGTCGTTTTTGACTATCACGAGACCCCTGGGGAAGACACGACTACGGGTTCACTGCAAGCAATCAAGGTTGCGCGAGGGTGGCTTCACCAGTGTAGGAACGCGCCTGGGCATTCTCTATGCCAGCAGTCCTACCAACACGGCGACTCGAACAAGACTCTTCCGATACGAGTGTTGAACTTGACAGAGGAAGGCTTTGATCCTTATCTGATAGAAGGGAAAGCCATGGATGGCCCATACTGCGCACTTTCGTACTGCTGGGGTGACTTGGGTACCACCAATACTGTCACCACGAAGGCGAATTTCTCGCAGTATTTGGAGGGTATCCCAATGTATACTCTTCCAACCTTTATCCAAGAAGCTATCCAGACTGCAAGATCTCTCGGGTATCGATATCTGTGGATCGATGCTCTGTGCATCATCCAGGACGATGAAGAAGATTGGGATAGAGAGGCTTCCAAGATGAGCGACGTCTACTCTAATGCGGACCTCACAATCTCTAGCTTGGTAGCAAAAGATTGCCATGATCACCTCTTTCAGCCTCGCATGCTGAGGGTTGCACAGCCTGTGCCCCTGGACTACTGGCTACCGAAATCCCAGCGGCCGGAGTGGAAACAAGGAGTCGTCCATCAACAAGCTGTGTTTCCCTTCTGGACTCTATCGACAGGGGATGCACCGGGAGGGTTCTCTCTGCCTGGAGGAGTCACAGTACCTGGACCCATAAGCTCCCGCGGATGGACCCTCCAAGAGCAGCTCCTGAGCACGAGGGTGCTGTACTTTGGCCCCGGCTACCTCTACTGGGAATGTCTCTGCACCATGAGCGTCGACGCAGATCCAAGCACTTCCATCATGTCAAGACTTGCAGGCGCATTCGCAGCCTTTGATGTGAACCAGAGAGCTCACCTGAAATGCACCGTGAAAGGGATGCCTTCTCTAGCAACGGATGACGAACTGCCAGATAGCCCTTATGCCGTCTGGCAGGCCCTCCTAAAAGAGTTTACCTCACGTAGTCTCTCCAAGTCTTCAGACCGTATTCCTGCAGTACTCGCACTTGCAAAATCTCTCGAGAAGACTGTGGAAGGCGAGTTTATAGGAGGACTTTGGAAAGGCCCCAGACTGCTCGAGAGTCTCTGCTGGAAGGCCCAAGAAAAGGACAAGCAAGAACCTAGAGCACCCTCCTGGTCTTGGGCTTCTGTTGGGGGGCTAGTGGACTTTAACTACCTCAACCGTGAAGCCTTCCATGAGCCAGTTCCAATGGCAGCCGTGGTATCAGTTGACGTTGAAGCCAACCAAGCACAGAGCCATGTCCGTGGATCGGTAACCCTCAAAGGCACCTTGCACTACAAGCGGATTACACCGTCCTCTGACGAAGAAGCAAAGCGGCCTTTTGCTGCAATTGACGCGCTTGACCGCAAGGCCGATATGGCCGAGCACTGCTACGCCTTCGATCTGGTTGCTTTTGAAAAGGGACCTCTGTATGAATGGCACGGTCGTTCAACCTGGTATGGAGACGGGGGGCGACCGCCGAGCATGATTCGCCTGCTGCTGCAGCCTGTTGATCAAGATGGTGATTCACGTGTGTTCAGGAGGATTGGGATATCCATGGACCATGGGGATGAACGGCAGAGATTGGATGACTTGAGGGCACCTAGAAGGGATGAGGGGCCGCCTACGGGTGCATGGACTCATATTGAGTGGTCCGAGACAGATCGAGTGATTACTATAGTTTGATACTGCTGAAAGTGAATGAAAAATTTGGCGCAGGGGGTTTAATGTACAGGTAAAGTGGTGCGATGCAGTTGTTAGAGAATGCACGTGTGAGATTTAAGGTTGAGCGGTGATGTGAATTAAAACTTAGTTAATACAAAGGTCCTATTTTCGCACTTATATCAACGGAACCTGCTGCGTTGAGCAGTGAATGCCCCCTCCTAGCTTTGGAACTGTGTTGATATCAACCTGAACGACCTCGCGGTCTGGGAAACATCGTTTGAACAGCTCAAGGGCGTCGTCGTCTGCCGTTCCAACACCGAAGCGAGGAATGATGATGCCACCATTTACCAAAAGATAGTTGGCGTAGGAAGCAACGGTTTCGAAAAAGTGCTCGCCGCGGAGGTCTTGAGGATGAGGTTCAGCAACTTCGACGACTTCGATCTGATTCCCAGAGGCGTCTGTTGCGCTTTCCAGTGTTGCCTTTGCTTCTTGGTATGCTTCCACGAGGACTTTATCGGCAGTCTCTGGCATACGGCCCAACAATACCTTGCCAGGCGAGATGAATCTGGCCAACGCGTCGACCTGGTAGTCGGTCATCTCGTAGCCCTTGATTCCACGAAGCCAGATTGTCTTTTCGATACCAAGATACTCCTTGAACTGCTCCTCAATATCACTCTTTGACAGCCCGGGATTTCGATTCGGGTTGATAATGGCACTCTCAGTTGCAAGAAGAGTTCCTTGGCCGTCAACCTCGAATCCTCCCCCTTCAGCACGGAAGCCAGCAGTAAAAACGTCAACGCCTATGTCGTTTAAGATACTCGACGCAACCTCTTCATCCTCTTGGCTCTCAAGCTTATCGCCCCAGTAGTTGAAGTTCAGACTGAGGCCCGCTTGGGAATCATCAGTGAGGTTCTTGACGATGATGGGTCCCGTGTCGCGAACCCAGAGCTGACTCGCTTCGAGGGGACGAACGGTGACGTTTTCAGATACCGTGTCTCTCGCCTTTTCCACGTTTTGGGGCTTGGTATACATTGTAACGGGCTCGAAGCGAGCGATGGCATTTGAAATGGCCGAGATTTCTGAGCGAGCGTCGTGCAGGATGGCTTCGTCCGGGATCGAGGCAAAGTCAGGCCATACAGTGATGGTTTGAGAGTGTTTCGACCATTCTGGCGGCATGTAGAACTTGGCTTTTGGTCTCTGGGCGTTGGGGGTTGTTGAAGACAGGCGAGTCTCAGAAGGAGCCTTTGTTCTGAGTGATGTGCATGATGCAATGCCGCCGCGCTTATAAACAAGGTGTCTGAGCATGGCTAAAACAATGATTTCCTTGTTTAAATGTGATAGCTCAAGAGAAGAGTGTTTCTAGTATCAGCAAAAAGAAGTCTGAAGCACCTTATAGGTCAAGAAAAGCTCAAGTTTGTTAGATGTGGCTGCTTCTCTTCGGGATTGTATTCTCGCCAAGAAGAGGAGAAAGGATCAAGGCCTCGGAATCTGATTTGACATTGGGCGTTTTATAGTTTATATTGCATATCTTGAGCTTCGTTATCTTACTATCCTGCTAGATGCAGTACTGGGGTTGTCAAGATGGCCAGTGCCTCGTATTGACGCAGTTTGTCCAACCCTGCCACGACAATCATGAGATGGGCTGAATGCATCTGGTCAAAGTCTGGGATCCATGGGTAACACCGCGGTCTGGGCGATATCTTCCTTTGGTTCTGGTACGAGGCCGCCACTCCAATTTCCCTTGCCATTGTCGATGACTCACGTGAATGCTCAAGGTCTTTCTTTTACCAAGACTCACCATGTCAATGACGATTCTCAAAGAGGCAATTGTACTGCATCGACTCAGTAAATTGACTCAAGTCGGCGGGGTCACATCCCTACCCTTGCGAGCCTTGATTTTAGCGTTGTTGATTCGCTAACTCGTAGCAAAGGCTCTCAGTCAGCCCAGAAAACGACAGTGCACACACTAGCTGATCCAAGTGCAATCTATTGACTCGATGTGGTAACCCGATGCTTATCACGCAAGGCACCCAGAGTCTGAGTTATCCCGTCATCTTGTAAGAGACATTGGCATGTTGAGAATGAATACACCGATAGACCGTCATGGTAGCGGATTTGCAGTCTGGCTGAATGGCTCATGAAAGTCACACAATACTGAGACGAAAGGCTCACTATTTATTGGCTAAAATTTCCCGAGTTCGCGATGATTTTAATATTTGACTCTCTCATGTTTCCATACCCATCACTGAATTTGTACGACTCCTCTCACTCTAGTGTGAGTTGTAGCGTATTACCTAGATGTTCATTCTTAACCACTAGCGGCAGCAGCAGCAGCACCACCAGCGCCGCTGGAGCTGGATCTCTTTTCCTCCTCACGTTTCTGAAAGTCGTAAATAGATAGCAAAGTCGTGATGATCGCATACTCAAACATCGGGCCCAAGTCCATGTTGATCTGTAGTGTGCCCACTGAGCTGGGTCGTAGACTCATCGTGTGGCTCGTAAAAACGGCCACAATCTGGCCATTGGCGTCTTGGAGTTTGAAGTTATTGTTGCTCAGCCGCGAGGCCGACATTCCATCCACGGCCACGCTGTTGTCTTTCAGCCACGTCCGTGGAATCGGCTGTCCCATGTTGGGGAGGTTCAACGAGAAAGTCCAGCCGTGCTTGTCCTTGCCACGATATGACATCTCGGTCCACTGCACGTTGGTAGGATCGCCGAGACCGAGGCGGAACGTCTTGCTGTCGTTGTTGTAGTATCGGCTCGCTTCCGGAAAGTAACAAGCCGCAACTGAGGCCCCTCCCGCTGTTAGAGCCAAGTCTGGGTGCTTCTTCGGGTTCTTTGAGATTTCGAGGCTGTAGGCTGAGGAACCGTCGGGATCGTTGTCGGGCTTGCACTCATAACGGCTGTGAAAAGAAGGCTTTGTAATTTTGAATCGAGCAGCACCATGCATTTGGCTGTGCATCTGGCTTTGTGGAGGATGATACATGGCCTGACCCTGAGGGGGCCCGTACATCGCTCCTGGTGGCGGAGCGTAGGTTTGTGGTTGTTGGTATGTCATAGACATGGTGGATGTGATATGCTGTTGATTATTGAAATTGATGGCTGAAGGTGAAGGAAGAATGCACGCTTAAAGGTGAGTTTATGAAGATAACTAGGCAGTTCAAGATGATGGGATAGCCTAGAGCTATATATCATACTGCTCTAAATTGTGGTGAAAGATCACCATGGCAGGACAGAATGCAAATAGAAAGATCGACGCTATAACATAATTCTTGAGACAATCGCAACCTGGTTTCAGTCCAAGCTGCAGATAATCCAGCCGTGAGGCTGCGTTGAATGCCGTCATGCCAAGGCCATATAACGTGTGTGGCAAACAAGCTAACTAAACAAGGTATATTCCACCGCTGCATCTCATGTACTATTAGTGAAAAAGCCAAGTGACATCAGCGCGCCCTGGAACAGATGATCACTGTTATGCATAAAGTGCGGCTGAGTGGGCTATGCCCTCCTTGGGCGGAATGCGATCGGATTCACATTCTCTCGGGTGAATATTCTAGAGATGCAATAGAAAGCATCTGAAATGCCTTGCGTTCATGGCATCAGTTCGACTTTAGGAACAGGGTTGTTGGACTTTGTTGGTTGCAAGTAAGTCGCCACTATATCCCTTCACAACCCAACGACTGAAGCAGTAATTACAACGCTATATTGAATGAAGGAGAAATCTGAATAAATTAGTAAAAAAGTCTAGCTTCCCTTAGGCACCCCCGTCCTAAGCAATAGTACCTCCCAGAGAATTCCTCGTTACTGTCGTGGCCACTACCATTAGCAGTAGCATCATCGCCGTCGGCAGTCTCTCCAGCACACTTTACAATTTTGCCCCTCAAGCCCTTGAGAATGCTCTGTCGTCTGCTTGCATAAGTCCAGATATTCTCTCCCCGGTGTCTCTTCCACTCCCACTTCAGGGCCACCTTCGCAGTACACACGCCAGCCCAGCTCTCAGCCTTATCCGAAGCCTCCGCCGTGCCATTTGTGATCCTCCTCAGCTCTAGATATCGCCCGACGAATAGCCATTGCCGAATGACAAAATCCCGGTTGCTTGCGCTGACGTTGAAGTCACTTGGCTGGTACAGGTCGTAAGGTACTGTTGCACCGTTGCGGGCAAGGCACTTGACTGCCTCGATTTGGCGGTTCGAGACTGCAGCCATCAACGGCGTGCCGTGATCATTGCAGTGGTGGTTGATCATGTCGACTCTGAGTGCAAGAAGCTTCTGGATTGCTTCGACCAAACCCCAGCATGCCGCTCGGCACAATAGACTGTGGTTTCCACTCGCCGTGACCCCTGAAACCTGATTGAGGTCATCCTTGCTTAGGAAAGGCTGAACAAGACGCAGATTCTTGGATATTGCCACCAATCTGTGAGTGCCATCAACGAAACACCCCTCAGGCCACTGAGCCATCTGATGTGGTCGTAGAAACTGGTAATTCCTATTTAAGAGTGAACGCAGGTAGCACGCAGACTGGCTGGCTAGGATGTAGTGTACGGGGGCCACTCCTTCGGCGTCTCGCAAGTACAAGTTGGCTCCTTGCTCAAGGTAGTGAGAGAAGAACTTGGATGAAAAACTTGACCTGGCTGCGTCAAGTTCATATCTCGTCATGAAATGCAAAACATTCTCTCCGATGTGGTTTGTTCTCGTCGTATCTTGATAATATGGCGTGAGAAGATCGACTAGTTCCCACTCGCTTTCTTGATACGCAGACATGAGTGGCGTTTCACCCCAAGCATCCAAAGGAGTAGGACGAGCACTCTGTTGGAGGAGGCATTTAGCGGCCTGGAGGGACCCATGCAAAGCTGCGATGTGAAGTGGTGTCTCGTTTCTAGCGTTTGTCTCCTCAATATTGGCTCTGCTGTTGATCAGGACGGTGCAGGCATCTGCGTCGTTGTATTCGGCTGCAAGGTGAAGTGCCGTTCCCGCAGAGTCATTGGCATGGTGTTGGTTGACAAGCGCAGACAATGTCTCGCGCTGTGACATGCTGTCTCTGACCAGGCAGATCGATCCGTTTCTAGGAAGTGGTTAGCTTGTTTCATGGCGGTCAAGGTTCAGCAACGTACGTAGCGTCAGGGCTCTCGTACGTGTCACGAAGCCACTTCAACAGAGTTTTGAGCCCCTCAAGGTTGTCATACTCGACGGCAACATGGAGGGGACTTTGGTCCGTGTCAAGGAAGCTGGCGCCTTCGTCCAGATACTTGTTCAGTAACACGAGTAAGAGGTCGTTCATGCTTGGGTGAGCAACTGCCACCTCGAGGGCAGTCGAATATTTCTCCTGATAAAGCTGAGGGAAAACGGTCGAAACCGTTGCGCCGGAGTCAATCAGCCATTGGACAATCTCCTGGTCTTCGTTGCAAATGGCCACCGCCAAAGGAGTTACGCGTTCCCCGTCATCCATCTCAACATCGATCGGGCATCCAAGAAAGTGTATTTTCTGGCAGGTGTCGAGATCTCCACCCTGGATGGCATTGGACATGCCTTCTGTCAATAACTTCAGGGTCCCTGGGGAAGAAATCGAGGCCCTTGATTCGGGGAGCAACTCAATGGAACTTTGGAGGGCTTGAATCATTCCCGCATTTCCCGTCGAGTACGCGAGTGCCAAAGGAATGCATCCGTCATTGCAGGCTTGTTGTTTGACTCCCAGGCTGATCAAGGTCTTGGCAGCCTCCAAGTGCCCCTGCTTGGCTGCAAAGTGCAACGGAGTCCAACCGTTGCGGTTCCTGGCGTCGATGTTTCCTCCATGGGCTTGTAGCCACTTGACGGTTGAAGAGCAGCCAAAGCGAGCAGCATAGTGCATGGGGGTCTCAAGTTCATCATCACGGCACTCCAGATCCGACAACAAACCCAAGTTGAGGTACAGCTCCAAGGACTGTGTATCGCCATCTATTGCGGCCAAGTGCAGCGCGTTCCCTCCAGAAAAGTCCTCCTCATAGATGGTACTCGCCCAGGTTCGGTCCCAACAAGGAGACTGGTGGTCAATTGCGGCAATCTTGGCGAGGATGGAATGACAGCTTGACCTAATCGCTTCCAAAGGTGCATCGAATGGATACGGTCCTCGAGCCCATGGGTCAGCTCCAGCTTCGAGAAGCATCTCGACCGTGTTGATGGCGCCCTGGCGGATGTGATGGGTGAGGGGTGCTCCGTACACGGCAGACAGAGGCGAATTTGGATCAACGCCAGCCTGCAACAATCTGAACAATTTCCAAGCGCGGGCCTCTTCTTCTCCCTTCACCACCACCACCTCTCCCTCCTCCTCGTTCTCCTCTCCATGCCATCCCGCAATAAAGTGAAGAGGGCCACATCCCTCGAACTCCTCGTTTCCTTCAGCCATCTTTTCTGGGTTCGCATGTTTCAAGAGAAGCCCAAAGATTTCCTCGCTGATGGGGACTTTAGGAAAGCAGGCGAAATCAAACGGAGAGAGACTGTCGACTCTTGAATGCAAATCGACACCCTTATCGACAAGCAAGGATGTCATCTCCTCATCGTTGCGCAGGATGGCCAGAGATAGAAGTCGTATCACGTCGGGATTGTGCACTGCGCTGTCCCAACGCCGAGTCTCGCTCACAATATGCTGCATCATGCTCGAGCAGAATTCCCAGTGTTCCTGCTTTGGTATCTCTAAACCCTTGCTCGTCCTTGTGTACATTGAGATGACATCTCGTACAACATTCGACGCAAAAGGGAGCAAGGCTGACTCTCCGCTTTCTTCTTCATACTTGGCCATGATTCCTAGTCTGATAAAATCAACAACCGTGTGCGTGAGCCCATTGAAATCCACATGGTGCCACTTTTTGGCGAATTTAATCGCCTTTCCGAGTATGGGACCTGTAAGAAATAACCACAGGCTGCTTGCCTCTTTGGAATCTGATATAGCGGCACTGGGGAGCATCGCTTCCAAGAGTTTGGGATCCAATGGCGACCACGCTGTTGCATCAAGAAGCAGTAGCGACTCCAGAGGTGTCCTGAGGTCCTCTTTCCTCCTTTGGTCTAGTGGAAAGAGACCCTTGAGTAGTTGAATGCACTCAACAGTGGTGT
The DNA here is from genome assembly GCA_011320165.1 of Fusarium protoensiforme. NCBI lineage: Eukaryota > Fungi > Ascomycota > Sordariomycetes > Hypocreales > Nectriaceae > Fusarium > Fusarium protoensiforme. Next base: position 10,855 of record JAANQP010000106.1, read on the forward strand.
TCGGATCGAGATAGTGCAGCGGACTCCCCGTCATGTCATCCATGCCGTCCACCTCGATGCCAATATCCAGCAGATGCCGGACAACCTCAAAGGACCCCAGTTTTGCCGCTGCTCGAAAGATTGACTTGCCGCTTCTCCAGAATTCCTTCGAGTCGCAGTATTTGAGCAGTAGAAGAACAGACTCTTCGCCCTCCGAGTTCAGGGCTGTGCAGATTGGAGTCTCGTCGTTAGAAGAGACCATTTGCAACGCTTCTTGCCTAGTATCGAGCTCAACGAGAATATTCAAGATATTTCGATTGTCTTCCTTCGCAGCTTTGTGCCAAATCGTCTCCAGGGTCTTGTCTGGCAGAAGTGCAGAGGCGCCATGTCGCAACAAAGCTTGCAGTACGTCCTCATCATCGCACAAATGGATTGGACTTTTTCCATCTTGATCAGCAATATTGGCGCAAATGCCATGATCTAGGAGTGTATTGAGGGCATCCAGCGAGTCGGCATTCACCGCCAAGTGAAGGGCGGTACCATTTCGAGAAACAGGGGATGCGTGGTCTTTAGAGTCCATGACGTCAAGTCTGAGAGATTTCACGAGCTCAGATCGGCTGCTTTCCAGGAACCGGCTCAACTCGACGGCATCATTGTTTTCGATCCATAAAGAAATGGACCGAATAATTTCGCAATCGCTTGCGTCGTCCGTTGGCTGGTATATTGACACTGAGCTGAGCGCCTTGATCTTCACCCTTGTCGCCCACTTTAGTGTCTCATTGTACAGGCCTGCCCTTGGCGTGGTTTTCGTGTGTATGTTTGGAGGGCCCAAAGCCTCGAGGAAGCTCACAACAGCCTGACCGTCATTGCATTGTTTATTGAGCCATTCGTACACTCCGCGATGAAGTTTGTCGTAGAGGCCTTGGAAACAGGCTAGGTCCTCTTCCTCAACATTGATGCCAGCCTTGATGAGCTCGACGGCAATCTCGAACTCGGACCCAAACACGGATGAAAGCGCGTGGAGGGACAAAGACGAGAGGGTTCCTTTGTAGTAACCTATGAAGTGCAATTCGGGATTGGCACCAGCTTCGAGCAGAAGTTTCGCAGCCTGTAGTCGTCCTAGAGGCTGATCTATGCCGCGGCCTGGAAGGGGATGCGGGTTTCTTCCAGAGCCGAAAACCCTAAGGCCAGCGATTGCGCAGTGCAAGGGGGTGCCGAATACGCCCTTGGTGTTCACGTTTACCCCTTGACTGAGCAGATAACGACAAAGGTCAGGAATCCCCAAGGCAGCCGCCATGTGCAGAGGCGTAAAGTCTGGTCGAACGACATGAGAGGGGTCTAAGGACCAGTGGGTGTCAACAAATGTCGGCCGATCAACCCATGCCCGGGGGGGGCCCAAATCCGAGTATATCAACATCCAGTGAGCCACAAGTGTTTTAGCCCACGTGCAAAAGCTGTTTGTCTTTGGAAGCTGAAAGAGGTCATGAATGCGCTCAAGATAGCAGTTTTCACCGGCCTCGCGTATATAGAACGGCCAGCATGTCGCTGCATGTCTGTAGAAAGGACGCCGCGAGTCTCTTTCATTCATGGCTTCAATTGCCCCGTCTCTTGTTTCTGGTAGTCGCTTGTGGCTCTTGAGGATGAGGTGACCGAGGCAGAGAGATCCAAGGAGATGGCAGGCTTTTTGCCGAGAGACACCGTACGCACTGAGCGTGGGGTGCTTGAGGCAGTTGCCTTGCAGATACTCCTGCACTGAAAAGTGTGAAAATTCAATCGTATCTTCGTTGTTGACATCGTAGGGCAACGCCCTCTTTCTTGTTCGAATAAGGCTACCGCACCATCGAAGAACTTCTTCCTGGTCCACAATATCCTCATCTAGGAGTTCCTCCTGGCCGTCTTGGAGGGAGATGGCCTCGCATATTTGTTGCAGACCGAAGTGCATGTGACGAGGGGAGCTGATCATCAGCAGGGTTCTCTGCACCAGTTGCTGGACTTGTTCATGAGATTCGTTGATTCGGGTCAGGATGCGCTCATAGGTAGCAAAGAGAGTGGGCGGGAGCCTGTCCAATGCCCTTCGCCGAGCTCCATCCGTTGGAAGCTCGCAGAGGTGATCTAGTTGGCAAGCCACCCACCGAAACCTGAGTTAACCTCTGTCAGCGCTGAAATAGTTCAAGAGAATCGGAACTGCTTCCTGCACTCACATTCCCTTAGCCCCATCAACCAGCCTAGTCATGATTTCATCTTTCAGACCCAGATCACGTAACCTCAACTTTCTCGAAGCGATACGCCGTTCCAGCTCCCAGGCCACATACCGTTGAAGGTCCTCAGTGTGTGCTTCGATTTCAACGTTCTGGAACTGCTCCCCCACAATATTCCGTATAGGGATCTCATCTCTACTCAGCAGAGCCAAGTTGAGCGTCTCATCATTAGGGGATGGCAGGAGGGCTGCCAGGCATTCCACGCTTTCTTCGGCCTGCTGGCCACATTCGTCCAGCCCGTCAACAATGAGATATACTCGATCAAATGAGGAGCACATCTTTCGAAGAATCTTGATCAACCTTTTCGTCGAGGCCCCCGCCTGAAGTTGGCGTTCAGATGTCAGTTCGTCGTGATACTCCTTCAAGATCTCAAACGCATTCTCACCCTGCCGCGCAAGCTGAGAGCAGAGGGAGGAGAGGATGGAAGTAGGTTCTTGGGTTTTCTCGTCCCTGTAAGTACAGAAGAAATATGCCAAGGCTGTGTCTGGATTCGCCGCATTCCTCTGTAGACACTCGTCAATGATTACAGCGGCGAGGACCGATTTGCCAGCACCTGGGATGCCATAGCACCAGATCTTCCCCCCAGGCGTTGTATACCACTCCTCAAAGTCGGGGCCCTGGGTGAGCCAGAGACCTGTGAGACCTTGCCGTAGGTTCCTGTTTGTGTCGAATTCAGAATATGGGTTGGCTTTGGTGAAGAATTCAAGCACTTTCTCCCTCTTCTGGTCAAGAACAATCTTTGTCTTGATGTTCAAGATCTCTTTGACAACATCTTGTACTTTGTCAATTCCAGAATTCGTGGCTGATTGACGGGACAGGAGCAGCGCCAGGCTGCTCAACGAGTCGGCTGCCAGTGCAAGGTTGATGGTCTGCTTGTGGCGTTCCAAGTCCTGGAGAATCTCTTTGGTCTCGGTTGATGAGAATGGCCACTTCAGATGACCCTGAAGCCTTTCGATACGTGACGCAGAGATAATTTCCGATTCTGCAGCGCCGAGGCGCTTCTGGAGCCGTACCAGGAGTTGCTCGCAGTCGTATAGGTGATGTAGGGTGATGTTGGACGGCACTTCGGTTCCATCGGAAGACTGCGTCTCCGCCAGTCTGATAGCGACGAATGACAAGCGGTGCAATACAAGAGCAAGATCCCCGGTCTCCCGAGATATGGCTTCGACTTCCTTTTTCGCTCCTCTCGAGCTTTTGACGTACTTCATGGAGTAGCGAAACACAAGGTCCGCGAGAGTCACCAGACCCGCGATGCTTGCCGCAGCCTCCATGACTATCTTGCTGAATCAGGGAGCAGGTGTGGGCTATTTGAAGAGGTTGCGCATGCGAAAAGACAGGACGAAGCCTCTTTCTGGAGTTGAGCATAATATCAGCTCGAGGATGACTGCTCGATAGGATTCCTGAGGGATAAATGCGTGTTTTATATCAGTCTGGGGCCCTCACAGCCTGCTTCTCTGCCTGCCTGCCCCCTTCACAATACGTGCTGAGCCAGAGCCTGATTCTGCCCATCAGGCCAAATTACCTGCCCAATATCAAGTCTATGCATAGGTGGTAAGCAGCCACAAGTAAGTGGTGCAGGCCAAGATGGTGGGGAGGTTGAAATGGCGGAAAGAGAAAACACGTAAAGCGCGCACCGCCGCACTGGTGTAACTCTAGTCTGACATGTCTCTCTGATTTTATCACCTTCCTCTCGCACTTCACTAGATTTGACCGGCTAATAATACCTGATGCTCAGCATGTCAATTCCTCTTCGAGGCGTCATTGACATCAATAAAAGAGGCTTTGACTTGCTGAGCTGGCAGCACAGCTGCAGACTTGGCAGATACAATTGGTACTAGTATCTGCCTGATTCGATGTTCTTGCATCCATCTTTCCAGGCTCTGGTGAATCTTTCATGTCGCCTTGCGAATGCCTCATGCATGCCCACCACCCAAATGTACACAGCCCTTTTCATGTCCGACCATGCTCGTATCATGGATTCACGCCTCACTATGCCGAGCCCCCTGTTAAGGGCACAAATCTCCGCCTCATTTCAGGAGCGAATCATTTTGGCCCACGAAAACCCCTCCCCTCCCCCGCAGGATCCGAATAACTCGGCGGGAGAGCGGGTGGCAGACTCACACCGTCGAATGCCACAGCCTTGGGCACTCTACTCGGCAAGACCATTGTGATTTTTTCCCTCGCCGTATTCGCCGACTTGCTAGGACATTTATTTCCGGGACAAATTTCAACACGTTATGCTCTGGTCCGAGATACTCGGGGCATCACACTCGCCAGGGTGAGCATGAGAAGCTGGGGTGTTCAACCAGGTTTGATTTTTTGCAAGCCAGGTCTCGATTATCTAGCATTCCACAAGGCATTGCATTTCTCCAGGATGGTCAGTAAGTCCCTGTCAAATTACATATTCTCACCAGAGACACTCTCCCGATCTTGATGGAATATCTAAAAGAAGGCCTAGATGTTTACGAAGATGATGTTAAAGTTAAAAGAGTAGGTAGATGAAGGAGAGCGAAATCTCGTTTATTAGTTTTTAAACATTTCATCCAGCTTCGCGTTGGCCAAGGCTATTTCATCATGCCCAAACAGCCACGGCTGGAACTCCCTCCCGCTCAAACTGTTGGGGTTTGCCTTATTCAATGCCTCATCCATCTTCTCGTCGCGAGCGCTAGCCGCCATGGATGCAAAAGCAACATCTCGGGCTTCCTGCTCAGGTCCATCATGCAAGTGCCAGACACGGCTCGAGTCCCGGGTCGCCTGCTGCACCCGCTCGGCTCGCGGTTTGCGGATGGCCTCGTACGCACGCATGAGGGCTGGGATTTCGGAAGGATCTTGGGCGCGAGCTAAACATTCTGCGAGGCATGCGCCATCTTCAATAGCCTGCGCAGCGCCTTGAGCGAGGAACGGCACCATGGCATGTGCTGCATCCCCCAGCAGGACGACTCTGCCGTTTTCACTGACCCAAGTGGGCAAGTTGGGCAGGTCGGCAATTTTCCAGTTGAGACAGCTCTGTACCTTGGCCAGGACCTTTCGGATGACGGGGTCAAAGTCTTTGTAGTGTTGGCGCATCTCCTCTAGGTTGCCCGGCTCGTTCCACTTGCCAGGGGTGGCGAGGCCACTAGGGTGAGACAGGACAAGGTTATACATGGCGCCCTGACGGATGGGGTAGGCCATTATGTGGTGATCGGGTCCAATCCAGCAGTTGGCGTTGATATCCGTCATGAGGTGGGAAATGTCCGGGTCGGCAGACATGATCTCGACAGGGACGGTTGCGCGATAGGAGCAGTTGGCAGCAGGGTTTGGCTCTATGATTCTCCCGAGCAGTGCCTCCCGTGTCTTGGAGCGAATACCATCTGCTCCCACCACTAAATCAGCTGTCAACGTCTCCCCGCTTGCCAGTTTGACGCTGGGTTGATCAACGTTGACCGACTCGACGTAGCAGCCTAGGCGGATATCAACGCCCAACTCCCTTGCGGCGTCAAAGAGAAGCCCTTGGAAGTCGGCTCTATGAATGAGCCAGTAAGGAGATCCGTACTTGTCCGAGAGGTGAGGGTGCAAGGGCGTGGTTCCCAAAAGCCGCCCCGTGGCGTATCTTTTGAAGGCAAAGTGCTGGGGCCAGACGACCTTCTCCTGGAACTTGTCCTTGAGGCCGTAACTGCACAATATCCGGCTTGAGTTGGGAGGGATCTGGATACCGGCGCCAACCTAAGGCAAGAAAAAATATTAGCTTCAAGTTCGAGTCCTAGATAAGGGGGCGAGTAGCCGCGTATGTTCTCACCTCGGATAGTGCTGGAGCTGCCTCGATCACTGTAACTTGGTGACCCTTTTTCTTGAGGGCGATTGCGGCTCCAAGACCTCCAAGGCCTCCACCGTTGATGATGACTTTCATGTTGCAGACTAATGGGCTATTCGACTGTCAAGCTGGGGGTGTGTTGGAGATGCTCTGTATGCCGGGTAACAGTCAAGTCGTAGGCTTCTTATTTGTGACATGCATACATTAGAACGGATACAAATTCGGCAGTCAGCTTCTATAGAGGAGACACACTTTGTTCTTTGCCCTTTTCCCCATTACTCCGGATGCTTAGCCGCACCATGACACTGACGGAATCTTTGCCGCCCTTCCCCCAGACGGAAGCAATTGGTTCCGAACGCAACCCCCTTCAGTCCCGAATTTAGCTTCCCAGGCCGTAATTCCCGTCCCTTGGGTCATGGGGATTTGTTTAATGATTCCGAGGTTATGGCTCGACTGTGTGGTCATGGTTGTAGCTTGTGCTGACCTGATCTGCCCTTGAGATATAGACTGCTACACCATGACACGTTCCACAGCGTAGGGGCTGATGGCCAATCTTTCCCCGCTATATTCTTCTTCAATCGATATCCATCCTATCTTGCAAGGCCAGGCAAGGAACGGAACACCGATAGATGGAGGCTAGATGGCACAGCTACCCCACAAAGTGTCGGCCATGCGGATCTGCTTCCGCCAAGCGGGACCCTGAACTGGAATCCACCCCCGCAGGTTAGACTAGTTTTTGTGGCGTCTTGGTTGAAGCTCTCTTGATCTTGATGCGGGGAAACATGCCCCTAGAGAAAGACACAACAGCCAAGGTCGATCAAGTTGTCAGTTTTGGTGGGAGAAACGAGTCTAAGGACGGAGAATATAAAACTAGGCTGTGCTCCATGAGTTCAGGCTGTCCATCATCCAGCATCCCATCCCGCTATACTTTCCCTCCTTGACCAACTCCTCTTACTCAATCTCCCTCATATCGACCCAAGCCACGCCGCCCCTGTGAATCATGTCTGCCGTTAAAGAGTTCGCGTATCAGCCCCTTGCCGATGGCATGCTCTTCGGCGAATCACCTCGATACCACAATGGTCTCTTGTACGTCAGCGACATGATTGGCCGCACCATCTACACCATAAACCCAAAATCTGGGGAGAGGACAGTGTTGGCCAAGGTCGACCAACAGCCCAACGGCATGTTTTTCCATCCAGACGGGTCGCTCATCTACTCGTCCATGTTCGACACCAAGCTCTATCAGCTCAAGGATGGAAAGACGACGCTCTACGCCGATCTCTCTGACATCATGACCGGGTATTGCGGCGACATGTACATCGACCGCGCGGGAAGAGTCTATCTGGATGATACAGGGGCCCGAGTCCTCCATGGAGAGGACCCCTCGCCTGGCCGCCTCATCATGGTAGATACAGATCGTACTGCAAAGGTGGCTGCAGAGAACCTGGTCTTTCCAAACGCGCTGGTAGTCACCCAGGATGGGAAATCTCTGTTTGTGGCCGAAACGTTTGGACAAGGGCTCTTGAAGTTTGACGTTGGGCCTGGAGGTGAGCTGCCCAACAGGCAACTCTTCTGGTCCCCCTCCTCTCTCCCAGACTTTGCCGAGAAGGAAGCCGCCGGGAAGATGGTCAAGATCGACGGCGGATGTCTGGATGCCGAGGGCAATATCTGGCTCTCCATGCTGGGCTACGACCAGTTCATCCGCCTCGATCAGAGGGCCAACATCACCGCTCGGGTTCGTGTGAGCGGACATGCTACGGCGTGTTATCTGGGAGGGGAGGATGGAAAGACATTGTATCTAGTGGTTAACCAGGTCCCGGATGGAGAGAGCATCTTTACCGCCATGGTTGCCAAGAAGACTACTTGTGCAGTTGGCTTGGCGAGGGTAGATGTTGGCGCTCCCCGGCAAGAGTAAATGTTAAAGAGTGATCAATACTACTTAACTGCCTAATTCGGCTCTTTTGACGATAATGTGGGCTACTTGAGATGCTTTGCTGTAAGCTGCGATGCCCCAGATGTGCGAAATGGGGTTGGCTGCCCTTTGTCTCTTTTTGTATATGTGTTTTCGCCTCTCCTTGGGAATAGCAAAATTCACTGCCTTACTATGTGTTCTCTGAGAAACCATGACGTCGTAACTAGGCAGGATGGCGCCTTGACACGTATATTCAACTGCTCTGAGGGAAGAACTAGTTGATTCAGAACCGCATACTTTCTTCTGCTCTTGTCCTTGCACTAAATATCTGGTGTTGGGAAATCCGCATTATATCTATCTGATCTCTAGCAACTGCCACCCAAATGTTCATCCGTTACTGTAATAGTCTTGAGCTGCGTAAACTCTGAGAGTCCTGTTCACTGTTAGCTGGACACTCAAGTAGTAGCTCAAAGGATAATTACCCCATGGGACTCCAAAGCGTCCCCAGCCACTTTCCTTTGTTCCACCGTGCGGCAGATGTGCCTCGTCGTGGACCGTCATGGAGTTGATGTGAACCGCCCCCGTGTCAAGATGCCGAGCTAACTCAATGCCTCTCGTGACCCTGGAAGTAAAGATGCTTGACGATAGTCCGTAGTCTGAATCATTCGCTAAGTCGATAGCCTCATCGAGCGTCGTAAACGGCACCAGAGTGACCACAGGTGCAAAGGTTTCCTGGCGCCAGATGGGCATACTCTGTGTGACCTCGGTGAGCACCCGCGGACTCATATGAGAGTTTTCCGTCTCGATGCCCCCCCCAAAGAGGAGCTTGGCACCTTTCTCGAGCGAGTCTTTCATAAGCACCTTTACCTTAGCCACGTGCTCTGCAGAAGCTCCAGGTTGAACTTGAATCTTTTGTGCCGCCACCGCTAGTTTCTTCGAGAATTGCTCCATGACTGAAGCGTGGACGATGATCCTCTCGGTAGACATACAGATTTGGCCATGCTAGATTCCTCAGTCAACTTGAAAGACTTGGGGTGATGTTCTTGCTAGACTTACATGAGCGAACGCTCCCACGGCCGCAGCCTCAGCAGCCTTGGATAGATCTGCATCTTCAAGCACAATCTGCGGTGACTTGCCCCCCAGTTCCAACAGCACAGGTTTGCAGTTCTCTGCTGCTTTGGCGGCAATGATCTTGCCCACGGTAGCGCTCCCTGTGAAATTAATCTTTCTCACACGCTTGTCGCTGATGAGACCGTCGAGCACTCCTGGTGCATCTTCCCTCCTATGCTGCAAGATGTTGAGGACGCCAGGAGGAAAGCCAGCATCTCGAAAAAGAACCCCTATAAAGTTGTGCACCAGGGGCGTCACCTCGGAAGCCTTGAGTATGGCGGTGTTGCCGCAGGCGATTGGGGTTGCCACCGCCCTAATGCCGAGATAGAGGGATGCATTCCAAGGCGCGATGCCTAGCTGGACGCCCAACGGTTCCTTGATGATCATGGCGTAAGAGTTTGGCTGCTTACTGGGTAGAAGAGTTCCGGTTTCGGAGTCATTGACGTGAAAAGCCAGCTCTTGGAGGAGGTCGATGGAACTCTGAACGTTGATCTGCTGGATGACAAAGTCATCGATGGGGATTTCCACCTGCTCAGTCAGAGTCAATTACTGAATACCAACGCTATCTTACCTTTAGAATGCGTTCTATCTCGCGCCTCCGTTCCTCGAGAAGCTTGGCTGCCTTGACCAATAGGTCTCGGCGCTGCCATATCGTAGTACGCCTCCACTGGGTAAACGCTCTGTGCGAACTCTCTACGATGCGGTCCACGTGATCTGGTAAAGCTGCAGAGGCTGAGATGGATTTACCAGTTGCGCTGTTGGTGACTAGAAACTCGACATCTGTGTGAACGGGCTCGTTGTCGATCCACAGTGGCACTCTGCTCTCGCTGGGTGAACTCATTGTGAAGGGTGCGTTTTCTTGGACTTGGCTGTTGATTGCGCATATAAGATTAACCTAAGCGCTTTATTGAACTTGGTCGGTTTCTTAGGGTCCTTTTGTATTTATAAAGGGTCTGTTAATCAGAGAGCTAACAACGCTTAGTAACTTGATGACACGCTTTAGACATGGTTACAATGCCTATTCAACAGTTTCATCCCGGCTTAGTTTTACTCTTAGAAAGTCTGCGCAATAGCTGTGAAGACGGGGGCGGTAGATGACCCATGGCATGCGCCGGGAAGGGCGGAAGCGAGTGATGGTGGCGTCCCAGAGGCGGGAGCAGATCCGCCAGGTGTCCGGGAGCACAGCCGCTTCCATTTACCTCGACCCAAGACTACCTTGATACATTTATTAGGTATTTTCAAGTTCTGCTGTGCCCACAGTCACTCATCGGCACAGAATTCGTACCTTGACATCTTGATTTCATTACCATGCTCGGCGACTTCCCCTTGGACGGTAGGATTGTGGTTATCACAGGCGGTGCCTCAGGTACGTTCTCTCCGCAACAGTTATTCAGAAGCAAAGCCCCAAAGCTAACCGATTGTTTCCCATCTTGTATAGGTATCGGCCTGGCCTTTGCCAAGTTGGCCTTGACAAGCGGCGCCAGGGTCATCATCGCCGACCTTACTCTGCCACCTGCAGCCGAATCACTCATACGCGACGACCCCAACGCCCGATTCATCAAGTGCGACGTCCAGGAATGGGATAACCTCGAAGCCTTGGTTCCTTTCTCTGAGAAGGAGTTTAGTGATGTCCCAGACGTTTACGCCGCCAACGCTGGTGTTGGAGAACCCGTAGGTGACAGCTTCTTTGCATCTTGTTCGCCATCTGACTCTCCAAGGAATGGTCGAGTTTCTGGGGTGACCGTGAGACCAAGAGATATGCCGAGCTCGACATTAACCTTGGTCATCCTATTAAACTCAGCCGCATCGCAATTCGGGCATGCCTCGGAAAGAACAAGAAAGGCGTCGTCATCATCACATCATCCATCGCGGGAGTCAATGGCCATTTCGCGACGGCTCTCTATGTTGCAAGCAAGCACGGAACTATCGGGCTCATCAAGAGTCTGGCCAAAGCGGAAACCGAAGCCCAGGTCAAAGTTGTCGGAATCTGTCCTGGGTAAGTTGTCTACAGAACCAACAAAGTCTTGTCTAACTAGTGATATCTAGACTTGTTGAGACACCACTTCTCAAGGGCATCATGGAGAGCCAAAACGGAGACAACGCTGCTACCGTCCTGATTAAGCCGAGTGAGATCGCCGACAGGATGAAGGACCTGGTCGAAAAGGGGACATATCGTGGGGGAATAGCTTTAGCAGTAGCCAGGCCAGGAGACGCGACCATTGTAGCTGATGGGTCGACTAGCTTGCTCGAGGATTTGTTGCCTTCTGATCTGGACGTGATGAGAAAGATTATTGCAGCTGAGAGGGGAACTGATTCTGGGGTACACGGAAGTAAATAGCAGTGGTAATAAGCAGTCTGTCGCCTGTGACTGAACTTGCCTAAATCCTAGGAGCCACAATAGTTGACTTGTATAATTAGTTCTTTCAATGTTGAATCAGTGAAATATTTTTCTCTGGGACATCCCATTGTAAAACTTAAGGGGCTGCAACGACGACACGCCTGACTCCCTTGCAAACATGGTTGAGTATCACGGGTAGAGTCCTAACCTCGTGTAGCTAACGTACTGGAACTTCTATCATATTACATATGGCTCTATGAATAACACGGTTTCAACACTTTACACCACTGCTAGACCACACATGCTGAGGTAGGACCACCGCTTACCCTCAACTGCCTGTCATCTTTGGCTCCCCCTAAATCCCTACAGTTTAGCGCCACCAGAAGAAAACTCGAGCCCAGCCGTGATGCTCGCATGTTTTGCGCGCCACAGGTCATAAAAGTAGTTTGTGCGGCCCTGCCAAGGGCCAGAATCTCCACACTTTGGCATACTCTTCTCCGCCTGCTTCACATATGTCGCGTCAAGATCCCACAACGGCCGTGGCTGGACATTGCTGGGAAACCGTGGGACGGCGCTCGTCTTTCCCTTTTTCTGAAGGTGCTTTAGAAGACGGCAGATGAGGCGTGCTGTGACATCGGCACCAAGCGTCCACGACGCGTTGACGTAGCCTATCATGATGGCTAGGTTGGGCACATCACTTAGCATCGACGCCCGCCATGCAACCTTGTCCGAGAGCTGGATGCGTTCCCCATCCACCGTGATCTTAATATCCCCGCCGACTTTGAGCTTCAGGCCAGTTGCAGTAACGATGATGTCTGCCCTTAGCTGCCTGCCGGAAGAGAGGACGATAACATCATCTTTGACTTGGCTAATGTGGTCCGTCACCACATTTGTATTGCCCTCTCGGATGGCCTTGAAGAAATCTCCATTAGGACTGAAGCAAAGCCGCTGATCCCAGGGCCGATAGAGAGGAGTGAAGTGAGGGTCCATGGGGACATGTGCCGGGAGCTGCTCTGCAACCCAACGTTGAAGCCTCGATCTCGCAGCATGAGGAAACGCACGGCACAGGTAGAAGATCATGGCAGTCGTCCAGATAAACGTCCAGCGACTGAGCCAGAAGGACCAAAGCTCCGGCAGCATGCGATGGAACCACGAATTGCCAGTGCTGTTGTCGATGGACAGGATATACGTGGGACTTCGCTGCAGCATCGTCACCTGCTTCGCCTTGCTGGCCAAGTTTGGTAGAAGTGTGATGGCCGTGGCACCGCTGCCGACGATCACAACCTCCTTGTCGGTGTAGTCTAGCTCCTCAGGCCAGAACTGCGGATGAATCACTTGTCCGTTGAAGCTGTCGAGACCCGAGATGTCGGGTACCAGTGGCTCTTTGTAATCGTAGTAACCGGTGCCGAGCATGAGAAACCGCGCCTGGTACTCAAGAGTTTGACCAGGGTTTGTTTCGACCACCAAGCTCCATATTTGGTCCGCCGAGTCCCAGTTGGCAGAGAGAACTCTGCGCTGGAACTGTATGTGGCGATCAATGCCCTCCTTTTCGGCCGCGTTGCGCAGATATCGCACGATGGAACCACCATCGGCAATGGCACGCTTTTCCACCCAGGGGAACCAGCTGAAACCGAAGCTGTGCAAGTCTGTGTCAGATCTGATCCCCGGATAGCGGAACAGATCCCAGGTGCCTCCGAGGCTGCCACGGCCCTCGAGGATCGTGTAGGTAAGGTTGGGAAGTTTCTCTTGGATGTGGTGGGCGGCGTTGATGCCGGATATTCCTGCACCCACGATGACGACGTCGTACACGCCGTCGAATTGTCGAGCTGACTTGGTGTTCATCTTTCAGTGTGTGATGTGTAGGGATGTCTTGGGAGGGGATGAATAGGTGAATCAATGACAAGTCGAGAACTTGGTAGTAAAACATGGCATTAAAATAGACCGATATCCGGCCCTCCCTTGATTGGGTCCGTAGACCTTGCGGATGTTGATCCGGATGCTACTATCAAGAGTATTCAGAGAAGCGATTGTAGGTGGAGTCGTGGTCAAAGGGGGAAGAGTTGCCACAGTCTGTCCCACCATGCGGATGAGTATCCGGGGCAGCCTGGGCGGGAGCACCACGCCTGGGTCTCGAAAGATGGGGAGAATATGGGGATAAATCCGGGGATGCGGGGGACGTGTTCCGGCTTCTCGGACTCGGTGTGACCGAGCGAGCCTACAAATACATGACCGGTATATGGCCTGGTGATGACCTTGTCTCACTGCAATCAGCATCTTCAATCCACATCAAAGAACATATACCTTTTGTTATCAACCAAAGATCTATAATCAACATGGCCCCTAACAGAATCGACGTTCACCACCACTTTGTCCCCGACTTTTATCGTCAAGGTCAGTTCTGTCACGCACATTTAACGTCCCAATCTCACCTCCTCCAGCCGTCATCTCCTCTGGCGGGGACCCTTCAGGCTGGTTCATACCTGATTGGACCCCAGAGTCAGATGCCGCCGTCAACGAGAAGTTCGGTGTGGGTGTCACCATCTTGTCGCTGACCGCTCCGGGTGCCTGCATTCTCAAGGACCCAGCAGCATCAGCTGAGCTCGCTCGCAAGACGAACTTGTACGCCGCCAAACTACGTGACGAGAACCCTAAGAAATACGGATTCTTTGCCGCTCTGCCAAACCTTCTTGATAAGGAGCTGGCCCTCGCAGAGATCGCATACGCCCTTGACACTCTCAAGGCGGACGGCGTCACCTTGTTCACCCGTTACGGGACTGATAACCACTACCTGGGCCATCCTGATTTCAAGGACATCTGGGCCGAGCTTAACCGCCGGTCCGCCATCGTATTTGTCCACCCTACCCATCCTGTCGATACGAGCCAGGTTAGCAGCCTCCCTCAGCCAGTGATCCGTTACCCCTTCGAGACCACCACGACCGCCCTCGACATGATATACAACAAGACTGTCCGCAACAACCCAAACTGCAAGATCATCCTCTCTCATGGAGGCGGAGTGCTTCCCTACCTGATCGGAAGGCCTGCGAGCATCTTGCCCAAGTCCAAGGAAGAGCTTAACGAGTTCCTAGACGATGCTCGGAATTTCTACTACGATCTAGCTGTGGCCGGCTCCGAGAATGCGCTGCGGGTTCTGGAGAAGTTTGCCAAGCCGGGACATCTCCTCTACGGCAGCGACACGCCTTATGCCAATGAAGGGATTATCGATTTCCACACAAACGGGCTAGATTCGTACAAGTTTGAGGATCCGGACTTGATCAATCAGATTAACTGCGGCAACGCTCTCGCTTTGTTTCCACGGTTCAAGAATTAAGTCTGGGAGTTGATCAGAGAGCTCAGGAGGTTGGCTATATGGTCCAGATAGAATCCTATAGTCTAACAAATCAAATATCGGCTCGTTTAACTCAATTAAGAGCATTAGACTGTCAAGTTGGACTTGTGCTTGAATTTCACTATATTTAATCGTCAGCAATACTAAGGCGAAGTGTACCTAACTGTTTGTTTGGAAATGAGGGCGAGTGAATCAGTGCGTCTCGACTCCATAAGCAATAATACCCACCCCTTCCTGGTTTCATGCGGATTAGCTTCAGAGCCCAGCCAGAGATGGCGAGACTTACGTGGCGGATACGTTTCCGCAGACTGCGCAGACGGCCTTGGGTATAAGAAGTCTGGGGATCCCATCGTGGCATTCCCGCTGACCTTGTCCACCATTATTCCTTCTGACCTCCTGCTTGTGTTGCCTACGGTTGAATACTCTGCCATATGTCCGATATGAAAAATATTGTTACCAAAGCCTATGTCATCGCCGAGCGAGGCGGGCCCTTTGAGCTCAGAGATGTTGTGCTCGACGGACTGCAACCAGACGAAGTTCTGGTGGAGATCAAATACACTGGGTTGTGTCATACAGTACGCTTCCCAGGTCCAAAAATAGACTTGACAGCTAACTTGCAACTCTAGGATCTCGTTGTCCAGCAGGGCGGGATGCCAGTCGGGGGATACCCAGCCGTCCTCGGCCACGAAGGACTCGGTACTGTGCGAGGCGTCGGATCAAGCGTGTCTGACCAGTCCCTGGAGGAGGGAGACACGGTTGTCCTCTCATTTCATACATGCCGCCAGTGCCGAGGGTGTATCGAAGAGCGATACGGGAGCTGTTCCCAGATGACCGAAACGAACTTCATCAATCCTGGGCGTAAGGGTCCCGGAGCAACTTCACCCATCTCATTACCCGATGGTACACTCGTGTTTGGGCAGTTCTTTGGACAGTCATCTCTCAGCAAGTTGGCGGTCGTCTGCCAGAACTCGGTGGTCAAGATATCGGCTAAGCCTCAAGACCTGGCCTTCCTGGCTCCCCTCGCATGCGGCTACTTGACAGGAGCAGGAACAGTCCTAAACATCCTCCGTCCTCGCAGCGACAGCAAAGTTGTAGTCCTAGGCATGGGTGCTGTCGGTCTCGCTGCCATGTTTGCAGCCAAAGCAGTCGGGGTAGAGCATCTCGTTGCAGTCGATCTTGTTGATAAAAAACTCCAACTGGCCAAGTCGCTGGGGGCCACACATACCATCGACACGAGCACGGGGCTGGACCTCAACACTGAAGTCAGGAAGAAGTTCCCAGATGGAGTCGACTACATAATCGACACGACAGGAG
This sequence comes from Fusarium protoensiforme, assembly GCA_011320165.1. NCBI lineage: Eukaryota > Fungi > Ascomycota > Sordariomycetes > Hypocreales > Nectriaceae > Fusarium > Fusarium protoensiforme. The sequence goes on from JAANQP010000106.1 coordinate 26,902, forward strand.
CAGCCAAGCTTCTGCAGGAGTCTGTCCAAGCGCTCTCTCACGAGGGAACGCTGGCTCTTGTAGGTGTCCCACAGCCAACAACAACTATCCAAGTCAACGCACTGGACTTGTTGCTCTCGTGCAAGCGCATCGTGGGAGTCATTGAAGGGTTCTCTAATCCACAAAAAGTAAGTCTGCTTGCTTGCCCATAACACATTCTGATGGCTCATGCGACAAAAGTTGATCCCAGAGCTGCTTGAGTTATACTACAGCGGCAAATTCCCCATCGACAGAATTTCCAAATGCTACCCTGCGGAAGATCTAGACAAGGCAATTCAAGATCTCAAGGCTGGACGGGTAAGTCATCTACCGCCGACCACTGCGTACCAGATCTGACGGGTTGTGTTTCACAGGTTATCAAACCGGTGCTGTCGTGGCAAACCATTAGTTAGAACCAGCTTTACCCAGATCCTACCACTCATTTAGGCTAGAAACTGCCGTGGACCTTTTGCGTCCCTGTTTTCTCGGTTCTCTGCCGTCGGGTGTTGGCTTTCGGTGTTGGTCCGGATATGCTCCCGCCCCTAACTCGGTACTTGCGGAAGCATAGCCGCTAGCGCCGGACCAGCCACGGACGAGCCAGCTCCTTCAGCCGAGGACCCCGGGCATACATACTCGACGATGGGCTATACAGTGGGCAAGTACCTAGGTTGGCTTTGTGGGACCAATATGGCAGCCAGAGTCCCATAAAGAATACATCCTTATTGCATGAACGACCCTCGCAGGCGCCATCCTCTTCGCCAGGTGGTGGATTATAATATGAAGCTATTGAACTCTTATACCCACTTTTCGCCTCTTCTATCCGGAATGGGCCCTCTCGCAGAGCCGAAGCCAGCTGTCCTCTGTACCCGAGATGGCCTGTTGTGACGGTGGTGTCAAGTGACTTCCTAGTGTCGTTGATCCCCTCACCCCACACCGACCTCTCGGGCCCCCGGATTTAGAGATTAGTTCACATTTAGTACCGCTCTTCCGGGCCTTGAATGCGGGGTAAAACGTAGGATCGAGCCCATATATTGACTTTCCCTCCAAACTCTCACCAGTCGCGTAGCCTTGAAAATGCAACATCAATTCTGAAAGAATCCCCCTTTTACCCCCTACTGTACTCCCTCCCCATGGCTCCTTCAACATCCAAGACGACAGGTGACTCCCTTGAGTCAGGAGCACCGCGAAAGCGACGCCGCACTGCCCTGGCCTGTGAGGAGTGTCGCGATAGGAAGCGCAAGTGTGATGGAGTCAAGCCTATTTGCGGAGCATGCAAAACCCGTTCCGACCCCCGGTGCGTATGGAATCAGGAGAGAAACAGCAAGGGATGGTGGAGCAACAGGTGAGTTCGCTCACTCGAGCACGCACGCACACATTCCAAGTCTAAATATTGTGTCTAGCTATGTTCAGGAGCTCAAGAGTCGCGTCAGAGAGCTAGAGGATACACAGAGGTTGGGAAGTACCATCAACGTCCACATCCCTCCGTCCGAGTGTGGACTCGGTAGCCCTATCATCCTGCCAGAAGACTCTCCAACTGTGACGCTAGCTGTTCAAGACGATTACGGCGACCACACCGACTCCCCAAATGAGAGGCCACAGCTCGACACTGACCAGAGCGCTTCTGTGCCCGGAGAGGCCGTGCCTGACGGGACGGTTACGTTGGGTGCTTACCATCTAGGGATACCCTCGCCATTGGAATCCACAGCGGCAGCACCTGTCGATACTTCAGAGCAAACCTCTGCACCCTGGGCCGACTTGAGCTTTAGGCTACCTTCCGCATCTCTTTCTCCTCCTAAAGATTATCCTGAAGAAGAGATTGGCCAGCCAGCCACGGCTGACATAGGGCAAAGACAGCCCGCAATGAACGCCATGGGAGTTGTCGTTTCCATATACGGGGCGGTTCCCCAATCATCAAGACATCCATCCGATTACTTCGGCCCCTCCAGCACAATCAGCCTCCTCCGTGAGGCCCGTAGTGTCATGGGCCGACGGAGTTACGGACACGTGCCTTGGCTTCTCGGTAACCACTCGACGGGCAAAGATGGCACCATCGTGTCGACTAGCGAACCGTCGCCCGTACCATCGATATGGCTCAACTACGGGTCCGACAAGTTCCACCCCATGATTGGGATGAACGTTCCTCCTCGGGCTGAAGCGGATCGCCTCGTCAACCTCTTCTGGACCTATGTGCACTCTCTATACCCATTTCTGCATTGGCCATCCTTCTACGACCGCTATCTCACACTCTGGAGTCCTCAGACATCTCCAGAAGAAAACAGAGCCACTTGTTCCATGAATGGATACTACAGCACCCTGAGCGAGTCCTTGTTTCACTGCATGCTCAATGTAGTCTTCGCTCTTGGCGTTCTTCACAACACGGAGCTAAGCCAACAAGAACGAGACGACATCAGCTACACCTTCTTTACGCGCTCAAAGAGTCTTCTCGGCCTCGACTTGCTGGAAAGAGGAAGCACACCCTTGGTACAGGTCCTTCTTCTTATGGGCCAGTACCTCCAGACCAGAGACATCACAAGCTCGTGCTGGAACATCATCGGGATGGCCATCCGTGTCGCCCAGGGAATAGGGCTGCACCTTCAGCCTGAAGAGAGTGACACTAGCAACTTTCAAACAGCCGGCCAGCTCGAGGAGGAAATGCGCCGACGCGCTTGGACTGGGTGTGTCTTGCTCGACAGGTGAGGGCTTCTCGACTCTACAGGCTTCGCTCCTCTAACATTCTAACAATAGAATTCTCTCACTCACTTATGGACGGCCCCTCATGATACACTCTGGTGCTACGCACAACCGACTCTCACTTCCATCGGCCATCGATGACGAGCTGTTGACACGATTTCCACACAGTCCGGGATCTCAGCCAAGTGATATGCCTAGCCGCGTGGAATGCTACATTCATGCCATCAAGCTGCAAGATATCCTTGGCCAAGTCCTCACTTCTTTTTACCATCAAGGCTCAGAGAACGAGGGTGTGCCCACCCCGGATCAGAAGACAGTAAACAATTCACGACGCAATGGGATCAGCAACGCCGGGCTGCAGAAGCTGCTTGACGTAGACGGTCAGCTTGATGAATGGAACAGGAATCTACCGGCGCATCTGCAAGTCGACAGCCACTCAACCGAAAACTCGTCCCTAGGCGGTCCACGGTCCAAAAGATCAACCATCTTTTGCCGGCAAGCCACGGTGCTCAAAGCAAGGTATGTTGCTCCAGTCCGTTCGTCAAACCCTTGCACACCAGCTAAACCTTTTAGGTCTTTGTATGTACGTCTGATCTTGCTAAGGCCTTCATTGTCGGAGCTATGTAACTCGACAGACATGGTTACAGCCCGGCCCGGTGCAGCTAATGCGAGCATGCGACAGAGCATGCTGATAAAGACGGGAAATCTGTGTGCGTCTGTTGCGCAAGAACTTGTTCATCTGATAACAGAAAACTCGCGCCCCCGTGCTCATCTCCTACCACCACCCTGGTATAACGTACTTTGTAAGTCATCAGTTTGAGATTCCTCGGGACGTGCCCCCGGGACTGACCACGGTAGATATACACGGCTGCTCCCTTGTTCTCCTTCTGAGCTCTCTGTGCTTGCCCAAGTATAACAGCGTTGATCAATCCTCTCTAATGGCCGATTGGAATCGCTGTTTGACATTTCTTCGAGAGTATCAAGCACAAAGCCGGTCTGCATCGCGCTGTATCACCATCTTGGAACTCTTAGAACAGGAAGCCTCGTCCTACAACAGTGGTATGTACAAGACTGTTCCCCATACTAGCGACCATCATAATGACGGAGTGAACCAAGGGAGTAGAATGATCGACGGGTCTCTATCATTATCCGAGGGATATCACCCTGTCGTCTCTGGTGACTTGGGACACAATCTGATTACTGAAAAGGACGTCCCTTCAACCCTCTCCCTTGGCTTCGGCGAAGAGGATAACAACTGGGTAAATACAGACGGTATGGACTGGTTTTCACTGGCTCCATTCTTTGAAGAGACAGCAGACATTGCCCCCTAGTCACCAGATCCTACGAGCCCGGACTAGAATATCCGATCTCAATCCTGCTCGAGGCCATTGTAGATGGCCGTCTCAACATTTGCCCACAGCTGCACCACCTTGAGATCGGGAAAAGGGAGCAGCTGAGACGCCACTATACCCGCCACCCCCTTTTCCCTATCACACCACCAAAAGCAGTTCGACAAGCCGGACCAGTGGGCCGTGTGTCTAGAACGACCCGTCACGCCTGGCGAGATCATAAAGCCGAGTCCCCACCCCTGTGGCTCACTGCTCGGGCAGAGCGGATACAGTTCCTCAGCTGGGTACACCAGCTCAGGTTTCACCGCTGGGAGGCTGGTGCGAGCAAAGTCAGGATCTCGAGTAAGCTGGTTCTCGAACATGATTTCGACCGTCTCGGGTTGGAGGATGGCCTTTCCGGTGATGGGAGAGGTCCCGTTGTTTAACAGGACCCTCAGAAGCTCTGTCGGCAAGGTTAGGATACTGATTTTCCATCAAGCTAGTTGGGAGGGCGTATTACTGCTATACTCGCGTGTGGTCCCCCATAGCCCGGCGCCGCCACTCTGGAACATGTTTGTCGCCTGATCCGGGACCAAGGGTTTGCTTAGAGGGTATGGACGTGGACTCAGACGATCATTTGCACCACGCTGCCAGAAGCCAGCTAGTCGTGCTCGCATATTCTTTGATGGGAGAAAAGACATGTCCTTGATACCTGACGGCTCAAAGATGTACTTTTGCATGTAGTCGCCAAGCTTGGTTTGCGTGATACGCTCGACGGCGATGCCTGCCCAATCCATACTGATCTGGGAGCTTTTGTTAGACCAGAAGAGGGCAGAGAGTTCAGAAATACAGGTCTTGACATACCCCGTATTCGAATCGCTCCCCTGGCTGGTTTACCAGCGGTTGATCTATGTCTAGAGCCGATCCAGAGAATTCGTTGAAGTTGCCGAGCTTCTTGTTGAGGAACGAGTATCCAAAACCAGCTTCAATAAAGGTCAGATATCAAGACTCGTGCAACAGGTGAGAATATCCATATTTTGTCAAGGGAAACATACCAGTATGCGTCAGCAGCATCCTCAATGTGATCCTCTTATTCTTCTCCACCAAGGATCCGTCACTCTCGAGGACCTTGACGTCTTGCAACTCGGAACAAAGACTTTCAAGTTGATATCCGTCATCGAGCGCGAGCTTTCCCTGCTCCACCAGTTGCATACAGGCAATGGCCGTGACGAGTTTCGTGCAAGAAGCGAACCAGTAGACCCGATCGTCGACACATTCTTGTTTGTGTGTCAACTGCCCATCATAGTCCTGGCTAATGCTTGAAGACGCAGTCTCCTGGTGGAACAACTCGGATGTGGCACTCACGACCGTGGCGCTGGCACACGGCAGATCGGTCTGACAGGCACCATTCAGGAGCTTGCGAAGGCCCTCGGTGGCATGAGTAGAGATGAGATGAGAAACCATGATAGAAAGGGATCAGCTTGCGAGGGGTCCAAACAAATACCATAAGAGACTCGTACTAGAGTCTTTATGCCTAAATGCGAGTCTGCTTTATCTTGGAGGAAGAAGCAACTGGCGGAATGGCTTCCGCCGCCAAGATAGGAACGGTTGCGGGTGATGATCCATCCGGAGATGCTCCCGCCTACATTATCCCACGAGCTAGCATTGACCTTTACTATACTTTGCCCTAGTATTGTAACAATAGAGACTCCAGCATCAAGTGTTTTGGTTCTATTGATAAAACCCAAAGATCCTCGGCAATATATAAGCAACTGCCCCTCCGTTTACAAACTCATACTAGGGCTTGGGGAGGGGGGTTGCAGATGGTTAAGGGGCAGGCATACTCTCAGTTGCAGGATCATCGCAGGTCGCACGACCGGGCGGCCAAGGCAGCCGAGATATTTCAAGGGGGGTTTCTGAGCGATGTAGCTACAGCCCGCAATACTCTCCTCTAGGAAAAACTCAGCTTGTACAAGGGAAACGTTGGAAGAGATTATCCCCTTCGCCGATGCCGAGATCACGCGAGACAGGGACGCTAGGTTGGTTTCTCAGGCAGCACAAAAACGGAGATGATCGTTACACAGATAAGAAGTCTCCAGCCTGAGCCAAAACAGCGCTGGGCGGAGCGATTACAGGCCTTTGTCGGTGAGTTGGAATCCATCTCGGAAGATGGAGACATTTGCACCGCGGGCCAGTCCAGGTGTAAGGGATGGAGCTTTTGGCGCCCATTCGAGATACTAGCCCCGAGGCGTGGGAGCCGTGTTTGGCTTGCTTTGACGAAGCGGTGGCTCTGTTCATGAAGCACTCGCGGTTTATAGAGGCTGCCAATACGCGCCAGATGCAAAGCCATACAATCCTCTACTAGTTCAAACGTTAGCCCTCTACGCATCTCCTGGAGCGCTGCCTAGAGCTCGTGGATATTTCTCTTGATCTATTCAGGTTGGCAGACAATGTGGCCTTCATCGTCATAAGAAGTCGCCAGCGGTCAATCATCATATTCACCGGTTGGGTATACGGACCGGTATCAGGGGACCAGGCCCTTGTAGCGCTTGAAGATGCAGAGACTACATGGGCGGTTGAGAGGGCTGACATGACAGCCTTGACCAGCTTTGAGGCTGTGTCTCGTCGTCAACAGTTCACTTCCATCAAGGGCTTGAGGGAGATATACCAACACGCGTTCAATGTTTGCCACTTGGAAGGTCGCATGACTGAGCTATGGGAATGGGTCCAAAAAGCCAAAGCGCGCAGCTTGTCTGATCAGCTGGGCGTTGACAGCCTCATGCCTGCGGAGCTCCGTGAACAGGCCATTCGAGATCCAGGTAGGAAGGCGTTGATGGAGGAGGCAAACGCACTCTTGTGGCGGATCGCTGAGAGTCCCCCCCCCCCCCGGCTCGGCTTAGGCTTCGCGGCGAGCTTGAGACGGTCCATAAACAGATGGCTCAAGACGCTCTACTCAAGGCTGTGGTGGATATTAAGAATGATAATCCAGTCAGAAACGACCAGATTCAGCAGCTAAGAAGCCAAATGAAGAATGCCTCCCCTAACAGAGACGTGAAGTTTGTCGACTGGCTCGAGCACTCCAATAAGCTGTGGATGTTGGTTCTAGGAGGCGAGGAAACTACACCTTCCATCATGCAATGTTCAGTCTCCCCCGACGACGTGGCAGCTTGGAAGCGAGATTGGCTCGATGCGCAGCCTGGAGAAGCCACCCCCTTTGAGGAGGACGACTTCCACTCTAAAGAAAAACCTGAGTTCAGTTTACGCAGTCTAGACGGCCTAGTTGCACCGCTGGACAACTGGACCCAGCCTGGGGTCTCATTGTACTCCGCCCAACTGGGGTGCTTCACTCGATACCCCTGCATGTGTTATATGTTTCGAGCAACGTCCCTGTTATCGAGCGGAACCCAGTCATCTACAGCGCGAGTCTGACGACCTTTTGGCAATGCTGCCGGCAGACCGACGGGTCAGGCTCTAGCTCAGGACAGAGGCCAGAAGATGCGCAATAGACCCTGACAAGTGTGCTCCAAGAGTCTAGCGACAGGTTGTTCCATCCCGAGGAACAAGAAGAGGTGCACTCTCTCATTTCAGACACAGCTGCCACGTGCAATGCGCAGGCAGAGATGGGTACCAGCGTCAAAAGGCAGTTCTTCCTCGAAGCCATGCAAAAGTCGACACTGTTCCACTTTCACGGCCACGGTGTGTTTGACCACAGTATCCTGGCCGGCTAAAGCCTGGAGCTTGCCGACGGCAACATAACGGTGCGAGGCATCTTCAACCTGAAGCTCAAGGCGCCTCACATGACCCTGGTGGCCTGCGACTCGGCGTCCCAGGGCATAGCGGCCGGTGATGAGCCCCTGGGGATAGTCACAGCGTTGCTGTGTGCGGGGGCCGGCTCTGTTCTGGGAACAATATGGCCAACGGCCTCTCGCACTGGTCGTTACTTTACAAATGAGTTCTACGCCAATGTTCTAGAGAAGCAGAAACAGAACATCGATACTAGCTTGGGAGGTCATGCTGCTATTCTTGATTTGGCCGAGGCCTCTCAGAGGGCGGTACTCGCGCTACGACGCAGCATTGAAACAAGGCACCCGTATCATTGGGCAGCTTTTGTTCTTCATGGATTTTGGTTTATGAGTCGGAGGTAAAAGGGGGGTTACATCTAACTGATGAATGCGTAACTCGTTTATACAACCTTCGTTCCATCTCCAGTGGATAAACCACTGTTGACACCCTAACCATAAAGTTTCATGTCCCCGTCCTCCTCAGTGTTAAACTCATCCATTGGCGACCGAGAAATGTGATTGGCATGCTATTTTAGACCACGCCGGGCCAATTTCGAAGAGCATGGCCCCTTCCGAGACTTTTTCGTGACAGATATCTGGCACATACCATGTTTAGGTATATCCCAGCATAAGAACCCGAATAGTTAGAATAGACAGCATCAAGTCCCTTCTTTTTACCTAAGACCATCTTCTCTCGGGTAGTCTAAGATTTTGTTATAAATTATGAAGAGATAGGTACTGACGAGTAACTATTGAGGATAGCTACACCCCTCCTCTGTGGTGGTGGTGTACTCCAGCAACTCTTGTCGCATTTGTCTACATCGCCCAGATGGTGTTCATCGCTCAGCACGGGGAGATGGCATCAATTGGGATGCAAGATATTACTCATGAAATAAGATGAATTATATGTCCATTATACAATGCAGTCTAGATACAATTTGCGTGGTCGCTAAACCTCCATCGTTGGAGCGACGTTTTTGGGGTATCATCAAAGAGACCGCCCGGCGGTCTTTATGAAACGTGAGGCAGAGCAGTTGTACTCGTACAACAAAGTCCAAGAAGCCAGAGACAGCCGCCTACCAAGCCTAGCTGCCTTCTTCAAGGCACCATCTGCCAATAGGTTCAAAGCCCTCTCGTCCGGCATTTAGCCAGAGCGTGGCATGCCTCGTCTTTTGCTTCCATCACCCGATGTTGCTTTGTGCCTTACACATGCACATCAGGAACTGACTTCTTCTGCTTAAAGCGGAACATGTCGCGCGTCTCGGTCCAGAAACTCGTCGGCGGCTCCAGGATCATCATCCTCTCCTCATACGCATCAAGCATGGGCCTGTCCCAGACAAGATCACACTCCTCAGCCTTGACAAGCTTAGTTCCCTTGAGCAGCTTCCAGCCGAGATACAAGAAGGGAGCAATGATCTGCATGGTGTAGTTGGAAAAGAAGTTCTTGGCGTTGAAGGGGGCCAGCGAGGTGTATCCGTAGGTGTAGACGACGACGATCTGCAGGACCAGGGCGATCCAGGCACCGTAGGGCTGGAAGTAGCCGTAGTAGGGCATCTTCTTGCGGTCGACGCCCTGGACCTTGCAAGCACGGTAGTAAAAGAGGAAGGTGATGCTCATGGTGATGTAGTCCACGATGCCTCCACCCGTGATGAGGGCCAGCAGGATGCTCAAAGCCTCGGAGGAGCTGCTGTCGAGCTGGAGGAAGGACAACAGCGGGAAGATCATGGTGACGGCAAAGCAGTAGATGGGAACACCGTTCTTGGTCGTCTTGCGTAGGAAGGCCGGGGCACGTCCCTCGAGGGCGAGACTATAGAGCGAACGGGTTGCGCAGTAGGTGTAGGTGTTGCCGGCAGAGTAAATTGTCGTGAATAGCAGCGCATTCACGACATGAGGAAGGACATCGATACCCATGTTCTTCATGGCAATGACATAGGGCGAGGCGGCGGCAGTCGAGCTATCGCCGTCGCCGAGATGGACGGACACGAGCTTGGGGTCCTTGTGGTCCAACACGATACCGCATGTCAGGGCAGCACCGATGAAGAAGAGACCGAAGCGGAAGTAGACGGTTTTAAAGGCCGTCTTGATGTACCTGCTAGGGTGCTTGGCCTCGGCAGCGACCATGGAGATGTAGTCAGGGCCCACAACGTAGAAGGCTGCAGCGGCCATGGCACCCATGAAGCCCTCAAGACGTCCAAGGTCACCCTCAGTGCGATAGGTAGCAAAGGCATCATGTGCGTTCTTCCAGTAGGTGAAGCCATAAGCATCATGCTGTGGGTTTCCTCCCACCATAGTCACGAATGTGAAGGCGAACAGGATCAAGATGAGGATCACCTTGCCGGCAGAGAGCCAGAACTCGGCTTCACCAAAGACACCGACAGCAAGGACATTTAGCACACTAGAAAGGGGCACAAGAGTTTAGCATGCATACACACGGAGAGGAGCACGGGAGAAGTAGGAGACGACACCATGTAGAGCGCTTCCTTGACGATGGACATCAGGATTCAACTCATGGTTCAGTCCTTACCCATATGATATGATGATGGCAACGCAGAATCCTGCAGTCGGGCCGGCGTTGGTAATATCATCGGCCCAGAAGGAGAGCACGAGATTAAGGGCGACGATTTCAAAGGGGATCAGAAGAGCCTCGTAGAAGAAAAAGTTCCATCCGACCATGAACCCGAGAGCATCGTCGACCCAGGCACCAGCAAGTCGGATGAACCCACCAGACACAGGCATGTAGGTGGACATCTCAGCGATCGAGTTGTTAACGAGGGCCAGGACGCAAGAGTAGAGAGCCGTGCAGACGAGGAGGCTACCGGGACCACCCTTGGCCAGACCGGCGCCGATACCGATGAAGAGACCAGTGCCGATGGTGCCTCCGATGGCGATGAGTTGGATTTGACGGTTGTTGAGACGACGGTGAAGACCGTCGGCGTTGTCGCCCTCATTGTTGTTGCTGAGCTCCGGGTTGGGGCTGGCAATGCCCTTGTTGGAGTCCTTCTCGTCAGAGGACATGTTGTCGAGTGGCTGAGGATTCGTCGAGATGGCCCAATACCACAGTTGAAAACCACCAAAGACGGCTTGGAGTTAATACATGTGGGGATGGATGGAAACAAGAGAGAAGGAAACCGTTAGAGAGGGACAGACAGCCAGGTCTTTATGAGAGGGATCAGCACGGAAAGAGCGAGACACTCATAACGAGGACAAGTCCTGTTAGTGGAGAGGATGTGGAACCAGGGACAGGATCCTCTGGTGAAAAGAACCCATGCCGTCAGAAAAAGTGATAGAAGTCATCACGTCATAAGGGGCCGAGCAGGGTCAAACTCAAATGGGTCCTGTTCTGAAGAGTGAGATCCAACTGAATCTGTCCGCCAGCTGGTGGATATCGGAGCAACACGAGTCTCCACATGGAGGATATGAATGGATGGGCCATGGATTGTTTGGGTCACCATCAGTCGAGTGAGTCTCCATCAAACAAGGTCAGGCTCGAGTGTCTTTGGGGCCGCCGTTGATGATAGATAAGCTTCTCCGCAAGCCGTCGGCCAGTATTTCAACTCGAGTAATCGTCCTCCTCGGCCTGCCCTTTGGTTGATGTCAACGGCTGACGTCGTGACCCTTGTTCCTGAGGTTGTCGCCAAGCCACCATCGGCAATAAACAAGAGGCACCATGACGTCGTTCGGCCGAGCCATTGTCCTCCGCCAATCACGTGTCCCGTTGCAAACCGCAGTCTAGCCTCTCACGTGACATCTAGCATGATTCGAGTGCGGCAAAGGCGCGCAAAGCGGATCCATCTCAACAGAAGAGTTTTCCCTCTGAGCAAGGTAGTTCATGCAAGATGTGTCAACGAAACACCCGGAATCTTTCCTCTGTGGGTACGGAGAAAAAGATGGTGCGTTTCAAACCTTGCCTTTCAAAGGTCTTGCCGAGTGTGACGAGTCCTGTGGTCGGCTTCCAAAGCCGAAGGCTTCGGTTGCATTCCCGACCCACGGGAGAGGTTACATATTCCCAACTTGACCCAATTCCAAGAGATTGGATCGTACCATGTGGTTGTCTCTTTTTCTCTTGGCGTGAAATGATTGTAACCTTGGAGAGCTTGAAGGATCTGACAGAACGGGCATCCCTTAGAGAGGCAGCCAAGACGTAGTCCATGCTGACCACGAATGCTGCGATAGACTCTAACAAGCAAGTCTTCACGATCGATCACAGCATTTATGCTCTTATATCAGACTACACAGCTCTAGGCATCTCCGAATCGATGTTTAGATTACAAAAAAACTCGACATAACTTTCACTCGCCAACCATGTCTGTCCCTGACTTGCAGGTCAATCCCTTGGCCTCCTTGGCACTTAGCGTCGTGTGGCATCGGCTTGATGAGGCTCAGCGGCAGAGCTAACGACAAGTGCTCATCGCTTTTTCCTCGTTGGGAAAGCCCAGACTTTGAATGACAAGATTTGTCTCGCTCTGCGACATTAGCTGAGCCATCGAATCACCGATTGTCCAAGACCCCATTTAGGCAATGTCTGAGAGCGGTTATTTGCGGCGCAGTGCTGCTGCCTCTATTGTCATGTCTATTGGGTGATGGGCAGGGTCTGTGTCGTCCCTGATGCTGGTCTGCCAGGCGATCATCCAGACGCTTAGTCCGATCACTAGGCGCCAAGGCAAATGCTGTGCAGGGTTGGGCCTTGGGAGCAATGTAACGAGCCTCATAATGAGACTTGGTTGAGACGAGAGTGACAGCTAATGCAGGTTCTAAAGCTTGATGACTGAGAGTCTTGCTTTGCATGCACATGATTGAGAAAGACACCAACATATGCGAATCATTAAAGATCTTTTCCTAGCTTACCTTACCCATAAGATTTCCTTTATTGGAAGCGAGATTGGCTCTCTTGCTGACAGTTCTGGAGCTATTGATCAATAAGACCTAGGTTCCTCTATGAATGCAAAGGCTTGCTTGGTCCTAAGAAGCAAAGTGAAATAGGAATTTAGTACGAATTAATACGGCTGGGTAGTCTGCTCCTATCGGAATTACATTGAATCACATTTCGTACTAATCTTACTGTACTTACATCTTCTCTTCACTTCAGGTGATGTCGACTTCGGTTTTGCGACACAACCCGTCTTTCACGGAGTCAAGGGGGTTGACCTAGCTATCTTCGAACAAAGAAGGATCACAAGTTTTCCAGCAGCAAATATGAACGGAACAAGAGCTGAATAGACCCATAAACAAGAAAAGAACCCGTACCATTTTGTTCAGGATTCCCTTCACATCATTCCTGTTCAGCCTTTCAAGAAGATTCAACTTACCCTACAGCTTTACGGTGGGTCCATGGCGTGGTGTCTTGGATGACATAAGCACTCTGGTTCAAGCATCAACTTCTCGAGCAACAGAGCTCCAGGCAGTCATTCAACAACACAACAACCAAAATGTCGGAATACTGGAAATCAACACCCAAATACTGGTGCAAGCACTGCGCCTGCTACGTGCGCGATACGAAACTCGAGCGACAGAACCATGAGTCGACCGCAAAGCATCAGGGCGCCCTCAAGCGCTTCCTGCGCGACCTGCACCGCGGCCACGAGCGAGAGGAGCGCGAGAAGGAACGCGCCCGACAGGAGGTTGCACGACTGAACGGCGTCGTCGCGGGATCTTCGTCTTCATCAGCTGCGAGTTCGTCGAGACCTGTGCCACGCGCGCCATCGGGCGCACCATCTGAGTCGTCGTTGAAGAAACAGAGGGAGCAGCTGGCTGAGCTGGGCGTGGAGGTACCGAGCGACTTTCGGCCGGAGATGGCGATACCTGGACAATGGACGGTTACGAATACACGGGTCATCGAGACGAAAACCGAGGAAGAAGAGGTCAAGGTGGAATCGAAAGCGAACGGCGTGAGGAAGCGCGAGGCAACAGAAGACGAAAAGGAGGAAGAGGAAGCTGTGCGCGGGCTCTTCAAGAAACCTCGACGCTGGGGAAGAGACTCGAAAGCGATGCCACAAGAAGAGGACAAGGAACTGGATGCGCTGCTGAGCGGATCGACATTCACACCTAGGACGACGGAGGAGGAGGTCAAGAAGGAGGAAGAGGAGGATAACAAGGACGTCAAGACTGAGGAGGACGCACAAGGGGATACGGCACCAGACACAACCGCCGTCAAGGCAGAAGCGCCAGATGTTGAACCCTTCTCAGTCAAGCCCGAGCCAGAAGAAGCGACATCGGGGGTTCAGACGGTGGTGTTCAAGAAGCGGAAACCCAAGGGCATTCGACAAAAGTAGCGACAGACATGGTGTATAATACTTTGTAATTGGAGCATTGAATGATACCACGAGATATATGAGGCTCAAGTCTTTCTCCAGGATCTGTATCCTTGCAGCTGTTCCACTCTTTAGTATCGCGAGAGGGACAAGTTAACCTCCATTATTAATCATCCGGGGTTCCGTGGCGTTCCGCATTTACAATTCCGACTTCCGGGATATCGTCCCAAATCAGCCAAGAAGTTCTACCTCCAACTCGCGACAGTTGAGAATGCACCAATTAGCACACATGGGCTGTAGGTAGTCAGGGATTGATAAGCACTCGCACCGCGGGACCCGTGGATGGGATGCATTGAATCTCTCCTGCGGGCGGGGCAAAGACGGCAGTTTGGGCCGGCGAGTGGGATACCTATTTTGTGCGGTGAAACTCGAGATTTCGGGTTTCGGTTGCGTCACTGAGGGTCCGGGATGGGGGAGGATATAAGTCGGGCGTGGCACCTCGGAGCAGGCAAGTGAATTCTGCTTTTAACAACACACACAACAGAGCACAATACAACATCAAGGCATACAATGGCTTCGAATCAACCCGCCAAGTGCTGCACCGTCGGTGTGCGCCATCAGTAAGACTTCAATCTCCTCACATGGACCTCACTAACATGTTTAAGTGGTGAAACCACCGGCGAGCTCATCACTATCGCCAACAACACCCAGGCCTACCTCGCGACGCCGCCAGCCGACAAGAACCATGAGGGTGTCGGCATCGTCTACATCCCCGACATCTGGGGCATCTGCACCAACAGCCAGCTCATGGCGGATCAGTACGCGGCCAACGGCTACACAACCCTGATTCCGGACCTCTTCCACGGCGACAAGATGCCCGAGCCCAGGCCTGAGGGTTTCGACATCATGGGCTGGATTACTGGTGGTACTGATGGCAAGAGCCCGCACACGCCGTCGACTATCGACCCTGTTATCGTGGACGCTATCAATGCGCTCAAGGAGCGGGGGATCACCAAGATTGGAGCTGTGGGATATTGCTTCGGCGCCAAGGTGAGAATTTCCCCGTTAAGCAGTATAACTCTGCTAATATCGTCAAGTATGTTGTGAGACACTACAAAGACGGTATCCAAGTCGGCTACCTCGCCCACCCTTCCTTTGTCGAGGAGGAGGAGCTTGCAGCCATCACCGGTCCCCTCTCCATCGCCGCAGCCCAGACCGATACCATCTTCCCTACCGATATGCGATACAAGTCTGAAGAGATCCTCATCAAGACAGGTCTTCCCTTCCAGATTAATCTGTTTTCAGGCGTCGTGCATGGATTTGCGGTTCGTGGAGATCCTAATGTCAAGGTTGAGAAGTTTGCCAAGGAGCAGGCATTCTACCAGGCTGTGGCGTGGTTTGACGAGCATCTTCTGTGAGAGCAGTTGAAGATGAAGAGCAAGATACTCTAGAATAGAGAACAAGATAAGATGGTCTACAATTGAGAGTTCCAAGACAAATCTAGACTCGATTCCCGGCTCATCGTGCATGTGGCATTCCAAGCCGGCACTTCAAGGTTCTACCCTGTCCCACCCCCGAAACAAAAGCCCTGAAGCTCAGGGCACCTCCAGGGGCTCCAGCCACTGATACAAGCCGCGACGGCACCCATCTCCACCCGTTCCTACGGACCCCACTCCCCCAAGGTTTCAGTGGCTTTTTCCCATCTGCTTCAGGGGATCATCCATTCTGACACCGCCCAACCAACCACCTCTCGCTGATGGAATATTCGTGATCCAATTCCGACTCCGACTCCGAGACAAATATTCACTTTCCTCGACTGCATCAACGATTGGTCACTTCGCTTGCGATAAGAGCCGGCGATATACGTGCATAGACTCGACGCGCGACAGGCAGCCATGCTTGACGACCAAAAGCCTTGGTGATGGCCGCCTCCGTCGACTCGACAAAGCCCCATCGTTTCCCACCGCTTCTAACTCCGACACCCTCTCCCTCGACGTCGACCTGCGCAAACGAAGCGACGACGACTGCCTCTCCCCAGGCTTCGACTACAGAGAAACTGCTCACGATCCCTTCTGACGAGGATCGCTCTTCTGAGGAGGGCTCGCACCGGAGCGTTAGTCCCCGGCGCGCAGACTCCAACTCTTCCTCCATCTCGGACCCTGCGATTGAAGATGACGAGGGCGTCACGCACGAGGACCAGGAGGAGGGGCAACGGAGAGTGAAGGTGCAGGAAGGGAAACAAACCGACCAGGCAGACAACGCTCAGAAGTACGTCTCGGACAAAGAACAGGACACGGCTGTTCATTCTGGACGGGCCAGCCGCAGCAGCACCATAAGCAACACCACCAACCCACACGTCCGTCGTCTATCGGCGAGCGAGATACAGCGTCTCACAAACTCTCCCGACTCCCTTCCCGTAGCGCCCGCACCACCGCAGCGGAGGTCAATCGACCAGGAATCCGTCTCTCGGTTTGCTGACCAGCGCGAGGCCATCCGTCAGTCGGTGCGACAGTCAATGATGCGGGATCTTGAGACGTTTCCAGCGCTGCAGCCGAACGGCGTCGCTGTGGAGGCTCGTTCTGCGGGATTGTGGACACCTAGGGATGCACATTGGGATATTCGGAGAAGGCCTTCGCCTGGGGCGAGGACCTTGTCGACTCCTCCGACGAGTCGCGTGCTCGTTGGTGACGGAGCTTCGAGCGGGACGGCTTCGCCAAGGAGGTACTCGTCTTTCCATCCTGCTGCTCGTCCTTCGACTCTTCACTTGAATCTCGATGGCATCGATGGAATATCTCCTACTCTTGGCCCACGATCAACTCCAGCAACGGCTATTCCAGTCCAGACTGATTCATCTGGCCTTCGACCGCCATCACCAATCCCACCCATGATCCCCCTTCCTCCCATGTCACTACCCACGCATCTCCAGCTTGAGCTGGCAGCTCAACGCCCAAGTCCGCTGTACATACACCAGTCCCACGCCTACGATGTCCCCTATGAGTCCAGCGCCGTCAAATTCGAGCGTCTCAAGAATGTGCTTCTCCTCCCGCCGTTCCTTGAGCGTACTCTCAACTTTGGAGCCCTCGCGTGTCTGGACGCTTGGCTCTACAACTTTACCATCCTCCCCATGCGGTTCATGCTCGCTTTTGGTGTGCTGGTCCGCTGGTGGGGATATGTTATCCTCAAGGAGGTCCGCTGGCTTGTCGACTTTGTGTGGTCTGGACTGGGTAGACTCTGGAAACGTGGACGTTCAAGGACCCGAGCCGGTGATGTTTCCGACGACGATAGATCGCGGAGTGAAAGCCGTCCCCGCGGTCTTTCAGGGGATCACTCTGCCAACGGCAACGGACACTTCAAGCCTGCCCAGAGAAGTACACACCGAAAGGGCCCCTTTCGTCATAGGAGGACAAAGTCGATGCCCTCAAACCTCTCGGCCTTTCACAAGGCAGACCTCCTCCAGGGCGCTGTCATTGTGTGCAGCTCCATGGCGCTCATGACCCTCGACGCCAGTCGCATGTATCACTTTATCCGCGCCCAGTCGGCCATCAAGCTCTATGTCATATACAACATCCTCGAGGTCAGCGACCGGCTGCTGTCTGCGCTCGGACAGGATATCCTCGAGTGTTTGTTCAGCAGCGAGACCCTTTCGCGTAACGCGTCTGGGAGGTCCAAGGTGCTTCTCCCGGGCGGCATGTTTCTGCTCGCTCTTGCATACTGTTGTCTGCATTCTGTTGCGTTGTACTACCAGGTCATCACTCTCAATGTGGCTGTCAACTCGTATTCCAACGCCCTCCTGACACTACTCTTGTCGAACCAATTTGTCGAGATCAAGAGCACAGTCTTTAAACGCTTCGAGAAGGACAACCTGTTCCAGCTCACCTGCGCAGACATTGTCGAACGCTTCCAACTGTGGATCATGCTGTTCATCATTGGAATGCGTAATGTCGTCGAAGTCGGCGGCTTGAGTGTTCCAGGTGCTGGCTCCGAGCTGAGCTTTGACGAGTCGTCGAGCACTGTGCCGCTGCATAACCCGTCCATCCTCCCTCATAGCTTCACCGTGTTGCCATCTTGGCTCATGTCTGGTGAAGTTTTGTCTCCTTTTCTCATTGTTATTGGGAGTGAGATGCTTGTTGATACTGTCAAGCATGCGTACGTGACCAAGTTTAACAATATCAAGCCGGGCTTTTACAGTCGCATTCTCGACATTTTGTGCAAGGACTACTACACCAACGTTTGTCCCCCCGTCTCTGTTATATCTGTCTATACTGACTCATCCTCTAGGCCTTTATGACACCCTCATTGACTCGTCGTCTTGGTCTCGCCGTCATCCCGCTCTCTTGTCTCTTCATTCGCGCCTCTATCCAGACCTACCACATGCTCCTTTCCACGCACCTCCCTATGCCTATACTTGAGTCCACGCAAACTTCTTTGACCGAGGAATCAGCGACTCCATCGTCACCCGCCATGATTGCTGCCCTGAACAGATTTGACACCCTCATCCGCGACTCCCTCGGCCGCGCAACTTACGGTTACCCCTACGGTTCACCCCTCAACTCACGGCCCTGGTACTCCTGGACTTCGGACGATTTCATCGCCGCCGTGACTATGATTGTCGTCTTCTTCATCGCCTTCCTGGTCCTCCTAATCCTCAAACTTCTCCTTGGCATGGTCCTCCTCAAGTACTCCCGCAACCGGTACGCAAAGATGAAACAAGCCGAACACCAAGGCCGCACCGAAACATACGACACCCCTGGCGGTAGAAGGGTCGGCGGGTTCGGACACGTCGAGGTCGGAGAGGAGAGACAACGGTGGATACACGCTGATAAGAATGAGGGTCTCAAGGGAGGCAAGGGGCCGGGGAAGAGAGTCGAAAAGACGGAGAAGAAGAGGGATGATTTTGAGGGGGTTATGCGGTACGAGATGGTTGCAAAGAGGATATGGTGATGTGTGTGTATATGGAGTTTTTCTTTCTGGTACGGACGGTTCATGGGATGGCGTTTTGGAGGTCTGCTTGAAGCGGACTACATACAACTTGAGATTGGAAGAGTCTTCAGGAAAGGCTCAATAATGATAATATCAAGTCTGACACATACTCTGAAAAGCCTCACCTCCACGAAGAAGCATCATATTGTTCCATACGGAAGAGGTATCATTCTCTAAACGATTGGTAGGTATCATCAAACCCCATCTCTATGCCCAAACCCCTTTTTCTTTATCCTTCAATCCCTACGTAACCTTGGTAATTCCACATCGCTTGCATTCCCAATTCCCTTTTTATCCCTTTTTCCAGCCCAACACCTCAACAATGCCTGCAGCATGAAGCCTGCCTCCCTCATATATACTCTACCCAGCAAACCCAGTGCTGCGATATGTGCGTCTTTCATCAAATCATGTCCTCGTTCCTACAAATGGTAGGCCTCGTTGTATTCATCCCCATCTTGATCATTCAAGTCGTGATGCTGCTTTTGTAATTTTACTTTTTTGGTGTTTTACTGGATGCCAGCCAGCTTGAGGAGGCCAGGGTTGTTGGCCAACAGGTCAGCCTTGGCCTTGTACAGGATCTGCACAGTGTGCTGCAGAATCTGTCGGGTCTCGGGCTCGAGCTGGTCCTCGGGAGGGCTGAGGACCTTCTCAAAGATGCCGATCAGCTGAGGAGTGAGCTGCTCGACGGTCGAGTTGGACTGCTGGTAGAGGTTGTAGATGCACTGGTAGATGGGGGCATTCTCCTCGTAGTCCTCCTGGAGGGGAAGGACGTTGACAATGGCGGGGAGGGCCTGGGCGACGAAGCCGTTGTCGGGGTTCTTGATGATCATGCGAGAGATGGCACCGGCAACGTTGTCGGTCATGCGCATCTCGTTGACGGTCAGGAGGGGCTCAAGCTTCTCCCAGAGGAGAGGGTACATAGGGAAGGTCTTGCCAGTGTCGGCAGAGTTCAACACGACAAGGCCGATAGCGTAGGCGGCGTTGGACTTGGCCAGGGCATCGGGGTCGGAGAGACGGCGGACAAGAGCCTGACCGAGGGACTCGGTGAAAGGAGTCACACCCTCGCCGATATACTTAGTAATCTCGGCAATGGTGCCGACAGCGGTTGAGCGGTGCAGGTCCTCGGTAGAGCTGGCCAGCTTGAGAACGGGCTTCTCAAAGATCTTCCAGTGCTCGGAGAAACCAGCACCAAGGGCGGCGGCAAGGCCAACAACGACATCAAGAGCAGTGTCAATGACGAGCCAGTCGTACTCGGAAGATCCAGCATCGACGGCCTGCTCCTCCTCCTCGTCGCCGAGATCCTGCTGGCAGGGGTGCGATCGAGTGATGATGAGGTTGGTGATGGTGATGATCTCGTTGAGCAGGGTCTTGTCGTTGCCGAGAACAGCGGGACCACAGGCCTTGAGGGTGGCAGCAACGTTGCGGTTGATGTCGGTGACAACAGAGCTGTTCAACTGTTAGCATATGACTCTAGCAATATGTATGCAAGAAATATTGTGTAACAGTGCCATGAATCAGAAGTAGATTAGACGTTTTCTCAGCAACGCATTTTGCTCTGAGTGAGCTGGGTATAACGCAAGGTATTCATCCTTTTGGCAAGAAGCAACAGAAAAAGAAAAGGGATCAACTAACCGTTCGGCATCCTCAACCCAGATGCTGGAGGTGGCCTTGTGCAGAGCCTGGCTCATGGCAACGAGAGAAGCAGGGGGAGCCTGCTTGGAGGGCAGACCAGCCTCCCACTTGACACCAGTGCCCTCCTCCCAGACCTGGAAGACGCGGGCGTAGGTGCGCCAGAGGGTGGAGATGGCCGTCTTTCGGCAGCCTTGGTATGTGTGCTCGGCAAAAGGAGTGATCTTGGCGATGGTCTGCTCGACATACTTCTCGAGGTTGGAGCTGTTGCAAGAGTTGGAGATGACATCGCCGAGAACGTCGAGAGCAATCTCCTGCTCAAGGGCAACGGCAGTGACGGCATCAAAGTCCTCAAGGTCCTCGATATCGTCCCAGTCTTCGTCACCGCCGGTGGCAATGGTAGCGTCGTCCTCGTTCTCGGGAGCCTTGACCTTGACACGCTTGCCCCCAACAACAATAGCACCCTCGCCGATCTGGCTGATGTCAATGCCAGGAAGCTCAAGCTCCTCCTCCTCAAGCTCCAGAGAGGCAAAGAGACCCTTGAAGACACCCTCAAGGAAGTGGTCGAACTGCTCATGGTAGACCTTGGACAGGTTAGACCAGAGGATGAAGCTGGTCTCCTTGAGGCGAGGGTTGTCGAGGTTGAGAGCCTCCTCGCTGGCCGTCATCAAGTCCATGACATAAGGCTGGAAGGCCTCGGAGCCGACGGCCATGGCGATACGTCCCAAGCTGTCGCAGGTAGAGCTTCGGAGGTCGAGGGCCTCCTCACCGTCCTTGATGGCGACGAAGCGGCCAAGAGCAGTCATGACATCCTTGAAGTAGGGCTCAAAGGCAGACTCCATGGAGGAAGCGATAGCACCAATGGCAGAGGCAGCAGCAGCCTTGACACCAAAGTCCTCGTGGTCAAGGAGACGGACCATGGGCTGGATCAGGTTGGGACCGTACTGAGCCATGATCTTGGTGTCGATGCCGTCACCAAAGGTGTCGAGGGCACCGCAAGAGCAGCGGATGATGCTGACGTTCTTCTTGTCGGAACCAGCCTGAGAAGCAGCCTCAAGGTTCTTAAGGATGGCGCTGATGATCTGGTCGTGGTGGGAGGCCATCTCGTCGGCCATCTCCTCCGCCAGGTGGATCAGACCGACAAGGGAGGCATGTCGGACCTGGGTCTCGGTATCGCAGAGGAGGTTGATGATGGTGGGGAGAAGAGGCTCAAGCTGAGTGGAAATGAAGTCGGGGGCACCCTCGGCGGCGTTACCCAGAGCAAGCATGGCAGCCATACGGAACTTGGGGTTCTGGTTGGTGGCGAAGCTGGGGAACTGCTCGAGGAGGGGAACAATGACCTGTCGAGGAGGAAGCTCGCTAGCCAGAGTGTCGACGAGGCTGATGGCGGTGCGGGCAGGGGACATGTCCTCCTCCTCATCGTCAGAGTCGAGCTCGGTGATGATGTGCATGGCCTTGACCATGAGCTGGGCACCCATGTCCTTCATGCCCTGGATCTTCATACGGCGGTAGCGAACGCACTGGATGAGGAAGGCGAGAGCCTGGGATCGGGCGTCGTCCTCGGCGTTGGCGTTGGCACCAAGCTCAATCATGAACTGGAGCAGATCCCGGAGGTGGAGGGCGAGGAGGGAGGAGTCGTAGGCGATGAAGGAGTGGAAGACCTCGAAGACGATCTTGTAGCTCTCCTCATCCTCGGCCTCGACGGTAGCCTTGAGGATGTTGACCAGGCTGGGAACGAAGCCCTGCATGGCCTTGAGGGCCTGGGGATCCTCCTCGGGCTCGATGATCATGAGGATGGCACCAATAGCGCGGACGATGTTGATGCGAACCTCCTTGCTTTGAGGGTCCTCAATGCGGGCCTGGAAGAGCTCAAGGAGCTGGTGGGTGTGGTCGCTGAAGTGGGTAGGGTCCTCCTCGAGCATGGCGTACAGGAGGAACGAACCGACCTCGCGAGCAACGACATTGTCGTTGTTGTTGAGGGGGAGAAGCTGTCGGAGGAAGTCCTCACCCTCACCATTCTCCATGTCGGCGCTGACGATGCCGGCAACGAGACGGGCAAGGGAGTGGCGGACACCAGCAGACTGCTCCTTGAGGGTGCCCTCGAGAAGGTGGTTGCGGGCAAGCTGTCGCTGGTCCTGAGCAGTCTTCTCCCAGTACTTGGGGACTAGGCGAAGGGCCTGGACCGAGGCGAGCTGTCGAACACCGGCGTCGCCATGTGTGAGGGAGATCTCGACGAGGGCGAGAAGCGACTCGGGCTGGGTGTAGTAGTTCTTCTGGAGCTCGGCAGTGACGGCCTTGACCTGCTCCGTGTTGGCTGCGAGGGAGGTCAAGTCAGCGACGTGTTTTTTTTTGCAAACAAGAGGAGGCAGCGTATCAACCGCTATCTCTCAGGCAGACGCGAGGGAAACTCACGGACTTGGCTCCCCTCGAGCAACTGGGCAAGCTTCCCCTTGTCCATGGCTTCTATTTCTCTGCAACGAACAAGACAGAGAGAGAAGTGAAGTGAACCCGAAGGCTTGTTTTTGGTGTGTGGTGATGATGAAGGGAGGAAGAAACGCGAGGGGAAGGACCCGCGTTCTGGAAAATTTATTTGGGCCGAATCGCAAATTACGACCGAGAAAAAAAAAATCGACAGAAAAAAATTGCCCCGCTCTTAGTGGCACAGAAGGTCCCTGCTGGAGCTGCCCCTCGTTTATTCCCACTTGGCGCGGGGCCGTTTTTCTGGTGATGATTTCCTTTGCGGGTTAATGTGATGCCGGTTGAAGAGCTCTTTGAAGCTTCACCGCTTGAGAGGGGGCGAATAAACGGTCGATAAGGAGATGGAATGATTCTAGAGTGTTGCTAGACAAGTTGTGGTGGTGTCTAGATGTTGCATGGTGCATCTGCAGCAGACAACAACTGGGTGTCTTTTCCTTTGTCTTCAACATCCATGGCGGCCCAAACAACCCATACCTTGCTTGCCCTCATTTCGCGCCCTGCTCGAGGCCCATGTAACTCTCGGTAAGCTTAGGCACAACTGCCGTCTTCTCTGCTGCCTGTTGAGATAATTATCCCATGCACAATTATTGGTACACGTCGGCCATGTCCCTCTCCGCGCTGCCTTGCTTTAGTTCTGCCTAGCAACCAGCCAAGCTGCACACATGGGCCCAAGGCTGCAGCTAGCTTTCTTTACCTTAGCTCAATGAACTTGGAGCGTCATCTGCTCAGGTGACAAGGATGCTTGCTTCA
This sequence comes from Fusarium protoensiforme, assembly GCA_011320165.1. Classification (NCBI taxonomy): domain Eukaryota; kingdom Fungi; phylum Ascomycota; class Sordariomycetes; order Hypocreales; family Nectriaceae; genus Fusarium; species Fusarium protoensiforme. The sequence continues at coordinate 50,806 of JAANQP010000106.1, forward strand.
CAGATGTCAGAAAGGAACACACCAAAGATGAATCGATAAGCATTTACTCAAACAAGCAACGCCATGCCAGCAACGCCAAAGCAGAGCCTACAATACCAAAGGGCTGTCTGTCCAACTGTGCGGTCCATCGTGGTAAACAATCTGCCCTTTCCTCCGTCATCCTACCTAATCCAGGTCCTTCCTCTGAACATGAAAAGTGCCGACAGCCTGTTACCATACCTAACGGCTTTCTGGCCCAGCGCCAAACATCTTATTCCAGCCCGTACCGAGAGCTATACCAGCCTCTACCGCGCCGCCTTTGTTGCTTAGGCCTTGTTTGCTTCCTTATCCTTGGTCTCCTCCTTGGTCTCCTTGTCCTTGGTATTCTCAGCAACCTTGGTATCCTTGGGCAGGCAAATCCGATGCTTCGGCTTGAGAGCATCACACGAGATCTCAACATTCTCCTTCAGCAGGTCATCCACGCTGATGCCGTGCGAGTTCGCAATGTCCCAGCAGGTATCTCCGCTCTTGATCCAATAGGGAGTTGTGGTATCCGGGCAGTTTGGCAGAGGAATGCCCTCATCCGTCGGTGAACCTCCGGAGCTGTGGAAGAACCAAAACATGCCAAACAGGCACAGGCCGATCAGCATCATAAAGTTGAGAAACGGCCGCATCTCGTTCCGCCACGACAACTTCTTGTTCTGCTCCGACACGATGAAGGGCTCGTGGTCTTCGGGGATGTGGGATTCTCCGACCTTTGTGAGCCGGCCGTACTCGTTGCCTGGGGCGCTCTCCCAGTATGTGCCGTCGGCATCGCGGAATGTGTAGATTTGCTCGTCGGCGTCGTAGCCGACTCGTTCCATGCCTTCGGGGAGGCGTTCCTCATCCGTATCGTAGCGGGAGAACCGGGACATGGTTGCGGATGTTTCGGGAGGGACTTGATATATAGGTTCGAGATGATGGTATATCGTAGATTGATGAACTTGATTCAAGAGGAGAAGAGATACAAGGACGACAGATGAATCCTCTCCGTTTGAAGGCGGACTGTCATCACGTTACAAGCTGTAGGATCTCACCCTTGCCAGGGGACCGCGTCATGGCCTTAGTCAGCACCGTTTTCGTTGGTCTGCGCCTCCGCCACGAACCTCGTCCTGAAACGGCGTCTTCATGCAAAGGTGGACATTTTGGATGCCTAGAATGCTTGTGCATGGCATTATTCAGGCATTGTGCATTGAACTGGAGCCTATATTTCCCAGATAATGGGCCTGGAAGGAGACCACTGGCCGTTGCCGTTCACGAGAGACGACTCAACGCGACTTCTGACCAAACCACGAAGGAATACTCGATGTCACTCTTATCAACACCACTCGGAATCCTTCTCAGCTCCTTCAAGGCTGATTCCAAACATGATGACTAACTTGACTAGGCCATCGACTGCAAGCCACGTCTTCTTGTCCAATGGCATGTTATCGGCATGTGCACAACTACGCTTGGCACCAACTTCGACTTCAAGCAAGCAACAGACCTCGCAACATCACAAGACAACCCAAGCTCATTACCATCGTATTGTCAAACGAAGTCGCATTCATCTTCCAAAAGACGCCAGCTTCTCCAATACCCAAGGCAAAGACCTCCATCCACCCCACGCAACTCCAAACAAAGCCGCCCAAGCAACCAACCCTCTCCCAACCAATATGCGCTTCACAAACGTCATCTGGTTCGCATCGTTCAGATGAGGAAAGGCCCTCTTGTCCTTTGGCGGTTCCTTGCCGATGAATTCGCAGAGAGGCTCCCAGCCGTCCGTCGCCTGCCATTCCAGCACCCGCTTTCCTCGCTTCTTGGCCTCCTCGCGCACCCAGTCGTTGTACCGCTCGTAGAACTCGGCGGTGAACATGTCGGCGATGCCAAAGCGACGCTGGATCCAAGCGTAGCTGGTCCTGTGAATCGCATAGTGAAGCCGGTCTGTCTTCCAGAGAAATGTAGGCCAGTAGTACCATCGTGAACCAAAGAAGGAGTGGCTGCTGCCGATGCTCTCTGCCCACACTTGTGATGATTTCCTCGTGTTCAAGACCACTGCTGCGTCGGGGTACATGTCCATGAGATCAGGCACAAACAGCCACCCTGGAAAGTCGCATGACGACGCGTATCCGTCGTAGATCTTGTGAAGCAGCTTCTGCCTCTTCTGGGTGTCCTCCTCGTTGATGGCGTCGATGACCATCTGTTCGCGGTCGGCATGGGGCGCAATGTGCGCCATGTGCATGCAAGGGGCCAGGTTCAAGACCTCAGATTCGAGGGCTGCCTGGAGTGACGATGTTGCGCAGCGTGAGAGGCCCAGGCAGAGGACTTGCATGCGGGCAGCCTTGGAGTCGACCTCTCGGTCATCAGAGAGGAAATGCATAGTGTAAGTATGAGTGGCCAAGGCCAAGAAGGAAAGATGAACTCAAAGCTAGAGATTCGAGACGAGATCGAAACCAAGTAGCCGCAACAGAAGCCATCTTATACTTGGCCGAGTCCCCAGTCTCGATCCCCAAGACCCTTGCCCAGAGTCAGCCCTGTGCCTCAAAGATGGGACACGATGGAACCTGCGTAAGCTCGCCAACTCAACCGAAGGATGCGTATCCTTGTTATTTCTCGCCAACTTCGTTTCTGTCTGTGCCCACGTTACCAATCAATTACAGAACCTCTCGACCTCGCTTGTCTAGACCTTTTGCCGACGACCCGAAACGGCCATGTTTTTCGAGTTGCGTCGTGTTCGATAACGGTGACCTTTCGGTTCTGGTTCGGGTTTAAAACGCAGAGCTATTCGTTAATAAAACATGGGTTTGGCGTAACTTGGGCTTGCAGAGGCGTCGACAACAAACATTGCGATCTCAATGGGTCCAGCCCATGTAAGTCAAGGACCCTATATTGTGGGATCTAACCTCGGATAATGCCCATGCTTTGAAGAGAATTTAGATGGGGGATCAATGTCCCCTGGCATAGTTAGAAGTGACTCTTCAGATTTTTTGTTAACTTTATATTTCTTTTTCGTGGTACGTAGCTCCGATGCTCGTCCCAAGCTTCACACGCTGCTGGTAATCTTCATGAACGAGGTGCTTGCTCTTTAATACCCCAGGTTTTCTCGAAACCCATCCCTTAGGACATTCTGCTAGCGCATCGCCCTACCACGTTATGTTCCATATACACAAGCAAGTCCGTCCAGCCCTGGCTGTGGAGGTATGACTCGAGGTCATGGCTGATGGCACTCCACTGGGTTTCGTCCGAGTCGTCTTCGAGGGAGATGTAGACCGTGATAGGGTTCAGATGAGGGTTGGGGTAGAACCCAAGTCGAAATAACCCGATGGCCATGACATGGGAGCGTGTTGCCGGATAAGTATCAAGCTTTTGGTGGATTGTTGACCGGAGTTCCGGCCAAGCTAAACCAGGCAGGCTGGGAGCTGGGGCGAGGTACTTCTGTATGACCTTTTGAGGAGCAGTCATTTCGACGTGCAAAGTCTCGTCGCATCCGACATCCGTCAAGTATCCGTCGACAAAATTGACCATCTCCCTGGCGGCCGGTGGCCAGGTTTTGTGGGAGTCTTCCTTCCATCGAGTGATGATTAACAAGGTTGCGATGCCAGTGTCGGGAGCCCAAGACTTTTGGCGACTGAGGACGGCGACTTCGGTATCTTCGTCCGTGAGCCGGTGACGGTCTAGTATTTGCTTGGTTGCGTCTCTGATAGGGGTGATGTGGTTCTGCAGCTTCGGAAAGCAGCTGGGGCGAGTCACGAGGGGGCCGGGGCGAAGGATAGGAGAGGCAACGCGGTAGCTGCCTACAAGGATGGGCTTGCGATTCCTGGAGAAACTGTCCGAGTCCATGGCTGGCGATTTGTTAAAAAAGGAGATGTCGTCATGTTAATGGAATCATGGGGAATCCAAGGACAATAAATACCTGTCTCTTGGGGCTGTTGAGTGAGTCACAGCCCCCTTGCTTGTTGCTCTGTTGAATGGACCTCTGATCTAAGTTTTAGGCTATTATAAACTCTGGTTTATGATAGAGTTGTATGATCATTTTCATAATCTTTGAATCATGATAACTATAGAGTACTTACATCCTTTAATAGCTCTTAGGTCTTCCTTTCCTAACTCCACGAGTGACACACAACTGGCACACGAGCGATACCATACGTGCCTAGCCAAGGGGGCATTGTGCCTCAAGTCATCTATAAAAACCAACACATGTCCCAAAGATGCAGATCCACTTTCGTAGGTTCTATACCAGCGCATAGAGTTCATGTCGCAGGATGCGGTGCCTCTCAGGAACTTTGAGGCTTGCATAATCCACCCCTATTATGCTTTGCACGAGGTCTACCTATGTTTTTCAGTCTCCATATTGTAAGGCAGCCAATATTTAGATTCCAACCTGGCGTTTTAACAGTCATTACCTGCCCCAATGGCTCTGAGACGGGAATCTTCGTCTCTGGTGCCAAAGATACTCCGGTGAGGTAGCCTGAAGCGCGGGGAGTTCAGTCATCGCCCAGTCCAGTTGATGGTTTCTCTGCGACGCCCTTCGACAAAGTCAGAAGGGTAGAGATATGCTACGAATGAATGCCAAGTAGTTCATTTATTGTACCAAATACTCACCCCCTTGGTAATTAAGATACTGTCATGTGCAAGACAATCTCCCCTATTCGCTCAAGGGCCGCTCTTCACGCCTTGACCTACTCCATCGCTCAGATCCCCAGTGCCCAACTACCCATCTAGGGAATTTCAGCTATGCTGCCACGCAACTTGTCAGCGAGCTCCATGTAGCCATTGTCCTTGGCCACCGCCAATAACATGCTTCCTATGTTGTCGTCATCCCACTTCCGCATCTTAACAAGCATCTCTAGAGCGAGAGCCGTGTAACCATGACTAGCTGCATAGAAGCATGGCGCTTGTTCATACTCTCCCCTCTGACAGTCGGTGCTGACGCCTCGTTCCAAGAGATCCCCCATGATGGTCTTGTGTCCGTGCTTGGCAGCAGTCCACAGTGCATTGTGGCCGTCTTTGTCTGTCCTGTGGATGTCAACAGATCCGTGATTGACCAGACGCTTGAAGATGCTTTCATGCCCATTCTGAGCAGCATAGTATAGCGGAGTCTGTTGCTTGTAGTCAGGCTGGTCCAGGACGGCCCCACGCTCGATCAAGGTCTTGACGTAGTACTCGAACCCACGTTCCGCAGCATGCGACACTGCAGACCTCCCATTCTCATCCCGACTGTTGGGGTCAGCTGACAACTCAAGCATGTCCTTGACCACTTCTCTCCAGTCATTCCGGACAGCGAGCGGCAAGGCTGACTGCAAATCGCCACGACCAAAGGCTTTTGGTCTAACAAAGCAGAGGTGATACAGGGTTTCTGTCCGATTGCCATCTATGAGGGCTCGCAAGAGTTTCATAGGGGCCTCTCCCAGAATCACCTTGTACTCAGTTCGATGCTTCTCAGTGACAGTGGTTTGTGTAAGCCTCCGAGTAATTTCCTTGTAGCAATCCGATATCTCCTTGACATCGGCTCGATCCCTGTATGTGCTATCCATCCAGCCGACCAAGCCGCGGCGTTTCTTTTTACGCGTTTTCTCCATTGGCCCTCGTCCTAGGAGTGAAAGGCGATTGAGCTCCCCCATTGCTCGCAAGGCTTGCTCAAACACCCTGCTTTCTTCTCCTTCCAAGGAGCTGGTAAGAGAGCAGATCCACTTCAGACCTAGGATCGGACCCAGAGAGCTGGGATTCTCATACTTTTTCTTGATAACCACATCCAGAAGGTCTTGAGGCGCCGGTAGAGAGATTCGATTTCGCAAGGCCGGGATGATGCAGAAGAGCGCAGCTTCACGGGACCCAATACCGTTCTCTGTGAAGGCATCCGCCAACTCATTGATAGTCAAGTTTTCCAGATGTGCCGTACCATGTTTGATGACAGCATTTGTCTGGTCAATGGCCATATCAGGGGCTAGCGACACAACGAGTGTGGTCAATAAATCCTGGGCCATCACATCAAGAAGGGAGGCCAGGTCGAGGTGAGTCCAATCTACCAGGGCCGTATATTTGCCCTCATCGTCCAGCTCAAGATCTTTCTGAACAGAAGTCCAGCCACTGTACCGCCTAAGAGGCCTGTCTCCGGCTGTGTCCTCTGGTAACTGGCAGGATGGTATGTGCACTCCAGGAGTCTCAGTCCACAGAGACTTCAGATTATACGAAGGCTGGCCTTGAAACTTGAGACGCTGGGGCCGCCCAACCATGTCACCAAACCAGAGGCTCGTCTCAGCTCTTATATTGTCAACGCCCTTGTCATTGTCTTCCCAACCTGGAGTAAGTGCGAGTATCCTGGCCACTGACACGTCGCTTCTTGTCTTTTTAAGGGCAGGATCGTCAACCAATTGCCACATCCAGAGACTCAGAATCGACTCAATCTTTGCTGTGTCCACCCCCCAGCTGGACTGTTTTGAGGACTCCAACTTGATCCCAAGGGTGGTTTGGCGGTACTCTTTCAGACGTTGGTTGTAGGCCACCATGGGAATCAGTAGGCGATCACATGGCGTAGCAAGCGTCTTGTGAGCTACTTGACAGATGGCTGCCGATATTTGTCGTGCCTTGGCGCGCACTTTGACGAGTTCGTCTTTCCACGTTTGACACATGGACTGTAGGAGTTGATTTGAGGAGGCGTGGCCAGTCAACTCCGCCAAGCGTCTCCGAATCGAGACAAGCTTATGGAAAGAGATTTCTTCCTCATCTTTCAGGTGAGAGAAGGTCCAATCAGACGGTACTGGTGGTTCAGCATCAGATGTCTTCTTCTCGTCGAGTTTTTCGGCGCAGCGCGAGAACATGGTCCACTCTTCCTTCTGTAGCACAATCTTGTGCGAAAGCCAGTCAAGTTCATGGCCAGACACGATTTCGAGCTTGTCGGCCAACTGGTTTGAATTCTTGTCGAGTCGCTTCATCCTGAGGTACCCCCGGAGGATACTCATGATGACGCAGATGCCAAGTTGCGCAAGGGATACCCAGGCTTTCATACCTCGGAGGCCGATGAACTGGGCAATATATCCAAGCAGCACCGCCAGGACAGCAAAGTAGGTCCTCAGCTCAAACGCCTCGGGAAACTCTTTTCATGATGAAGCCCAAACCCGGACTGGATTTGCTGGGTCCTCAACGTAGCCGAACGAGTCGAAACTTTGATCTCCGATGACTTGTGGGCCAGGCTGTAGCCAGAACAGTTGTGATGTTACCGGGAGATCCCTTGGTTTAACGGAAGCTGAATCGTCTGAGACGGTGTCCTGCTCGCCTGGATCGCACCGTCGAAAACGAACCTCCTCTGTAGTCTCACCGATGAGATAGGCACAGCCCCACATACCGATGCACAGGACAATTGTTCCAGCAATAAACATGACAGGTGCATAGTGCTTCGAGGCCGACGTGCGACCTCCATTGAGATTCCACCCAAGAATCCAGACGCCCACACCGGCAAGGACTAATACCCCGACTTGGAAGAAGATGCCTGCGGCGGCGATGGCAATGTATTCCCATTTCGATCGCTTGACGATTCCAACGTTAAGGGAGAGGTTGGGATTGGGGGCAAACTGCTCTGCCCAAGCCCGTTTTTTGCTTGGTCGTTCGAGAATAGCGCCCTCGATTTGCTCCCAGCCAGCCGAGAGACCGAGCCGGGGCTTAGAAGCCCTCTCAAAATACATTCGGGATACGTTCAAAGATCTACCGCTATTGACAAGACGTTGGCGGAAGAAACGGGCGGGCCTTTCGGTGCCTCTCCTAGGGGTATACACAAGCTCGAGGACACTGGGGCGACCCAGAACACGGGCGATGCCACCTCGGTTAAAGAGCTCGCATACATCGCGACTCGTGGACGTGCAAAGCTCAGCCTCTATCATCGCTTCGCCTTCTTGTGCTCTCCCGATAAAGGCACGGAGAGACGAGCTGCCACAGACGCGTATCGTAGACACCATGGCGGTCAGGATGCCGATTGGTCCCATCGCAAAGATGAGATAATCCAGGAAGGACGTGCTCTCGCTGAGGTACTGCTTAGTGATGGCATCGCCGAACAAGGTGAGGAGAGGAGCCAAGTCGGTGGCCAGGTCATTAGAGAAATCGGAGAGGCCATCGTCATCCTCGGCTCTAGCACCAGAGATAAAGGACCAGAAGACCCAAAACAATCGGTGAGCCATGATTGTGATTTTGCTAAGGAAAACTGGTGAAGGGATCCATTTCGGGGGAAGGGTTGGCTGATAACTATCCCCTGACAAGCTGAAATCAGGCTCTGATGCAAATGGAACGCCTTGCAGCAAGCCCGCAGTTAGGGGATGGTGGTACAAGAGTCGACGCGACCATTGAGGATAAACTAACTTGCTGATGAATCATTGAATAATTAATGATGGATCATTTGAGGAGCTATTCTTTTCAACCGGTCAGCCTAATGATTGGCCATGGTTGCAGTTTGATGCATCTTGGCTTGAAGGTGAGGGTATTCGTGACAGAATCATTGACTGGCACCCCATCCAATGGCCGAGTCAAGTTCCCAGGAGCCCAGTCTTTGAGGCCTATTAAAATTCAATCACCATGGCCCTATCAAGACCACTTGTTACGCTAATTAGTAATGGGGCCCTACTAGGTCAGTTCTAGATCTGTTTCAATGCTGAGCCCAGAATGAATCGCAGAGTGACGCTCCTAAGGTTGGAAAATATAGACTGTCACACATATCATAGAGGTCGTGACATGATGAAGAACCCAATACTCATTGCTATGCATGCTTAAACTAGAAACGCCATTCGTCAAGCATACTCATCATTCACCCAGTCCTCCTCATCGTCATCACCCTCAATAAACAACCCCCCATGCTCCTTTGCGATATGCGAATAAATCGTGTTATACTCCTTCCGCGCCCCGCAAGCATAGCACCAGTGCGCTCCACAAGGACAGGTGATGTGATCACAGCCTCCAACCTTCTGCGTCACGACTCCGCAGCCAGGACACTCTCTCGAGGCCAGCTTCTTGTCTCCCTTGGTGCAATCGTCGCATCGCCAGTCTACGAGCTCGGGGGGAGCACCAGCAGCACATGCTCTCTCAACGTACTGCTTCGCGAAGCCACATCCAGCGCACCAAGCATACACCCACGAGCCAGCGTCGTCAACTGCCTTGCGGAGGTCGCCCAGATGCGTGAGTTCAAATGCTGTAACTGTCTTGGGCGCGGGCAGGCGGCGGCAGAAGGGACATGAGAGCGCAGCAACATTGATAGTCCGTCCCCGGGCGTTGATGCCGTACCAGTCCTTGGAGCAGCCGTTGCAGATGAGCTGGTCGCAGCCACTTCGACCACAAGCTCGCTTGAGGAAATCCTTTCGGAAGTCGGAGAAGCAAAGACTGCAAACGCCTGCCTCGGTGCGGCGTGAGAGAACCCAGTGCTGCAATGAAGACTTGACCTCGTGCTGGTTCCGTACGAGCTTGCCAGCGATGGTGAGAGAGCTTGTGTCCTGGCCGGGAATGACCTCGACCTTCTCGGGGAGGTGAGCGAGATCGCAGTGTGACGCTGTGTAGAACAGAGACCGCCCGTTGAAGGTCTCGGCGATGGCCTTATCATCGTTTCGCAAGATCCACTTTGTCCCGTTCTCCTTGGCAAGGTCCTGGGCCGTTGTGTCCTGGCTGATGATGGTGACAACGTTGGAGGCGCAAGCCGAACACTCAAACTTGGTCAGGTCCAGGTTCTTGGGGCGATACTCCTCAGGCCAAATCACTCGGTTGAGGCACTTGTAGCACTCAACCAGGGGAGCTGCACCCGCCGTCCCCTTTCCATCACCGTGTCGGCAGTAGAAGCACTTGGGACGAACGCGGAGGGCCTTGGGGTTGTAGATGACGTACTGAGCTCGACACTCGGCGCGAGAGCACTCTACCCAGGTGCCCATAGACTTTTCGTTGTGGTCCCCTGACACGTTCGCATTCACCCGGTCCTGAAAGTCCTCACTACGGGTACAAGTCTGGCACTGACACTTGGTGGTCTTGAGAGAGCAGAATCCACAGACTCCTCTTTCGCTCATCATGGTGACTGAGCGAGGGAACTTGCAGCTCTTGCACATGACGACGGGTCCCAGAGCCACCTTGGTCTTGTCGGGGCGCCAGCCAACCTTGGCCTGCAGGGTCGTCTTCAGATTCATCTCGAGCATCTTGTAGTCGACCAAAGTCTTGAACAGCTTCCGGTCCGCTTCCTTTAGGATGACCGCCTCTGCGTTGGGGCGCTGTGTAGTGCCCTCAGACACTCGCTTCTCGTAGTCTCGGTCCGCGTCGAGCAAGAGACCCAGGCATCCGGTATTCCATGTCTCAGGAATATCGATCGTGTTCCACTTGTCGGAAAAAGACATTAGCTCCTGGTCAGCTACGTCGCGTAGAGGAGCGATTCCCATCCGCAGAGCGAGTGCCGCAAGCACGGCTGCTGGACGCGAGGTGATCATGGTGCCGGGAAGGACGGCGTGGAGAAGTATCTTCCAGAACTTGCGGTTGTGCTTGGGGTCCGCGAGTGCCATAGGAATCCGAGGGACCTCGGCGGGATCGGCGGCCTTGATATGGGCAGGGAGATTCTCCTTCTTGTCGACATAGTTGAGACGAGTCAAGACCTTGCCCAGTCGTCGAAGAATGCGGTAGTCGCAGGATCGTCCAATCTCGAGAAGTTCTGCTCGGGTGAACTTGTTCAGAGGACGGTTATCCTCGCCCTCACCGCCAGGGGCTGGAGCGAAATCCTCAGTTGGGTCAAGGTACACCAGAGGGAAGCGGTCCTCTTCAGGGACAGTCGCAATCTGCTCCTGGATCTCGGCGGCATAGTTGTAAGACTCCTCCAACCATGCCTTCATGCGCGCCTTTTCATCGGCGTCCGCGATACGGCTGACCTCAAGTCCAAACATGGTGAGGAGCTCATCACGGTGCTCACTGGTGCGATCATTGCAGACGGTTCGCCAGAGGGTGCCGAAGATGGGGTTGACAGAAACAGTCGACACGTTGGATGCGATGATGCGACGGAGCTGCTCCACGGCCAGCTTCTTGTATCCCTCGTCCTCGACGTAGCGCTTAGCAAAGTTACGGACGCTGGGACCTCGAGCCTTGAGGAGCGTGGGCATATCCTTGAGGACGAGTCTGGTGACCTTGATGTTGGTGGTGACTGGCTTCTTGGAGCAGTCCTGGGTGTATCCAGTCACGTAGTACTTGTCAAGTAACGAGCTCGTCTCGGACTTGGCCTTGAGGATGTCATCGGTGGCCAGGTAATGCTTGGTACAGCCGACGACGGTGGTGTCTCCCTCGACTGCCTTTCCTGCACCCATCCAGGTGAGAAGCAATCCCAGAGTCAACCGCGAGATGTTTTCAGCTGTGATTCTCGCCGAGAAGAAGGCACCTCCTGTGACAGCAGACAGATACAGATATGAGCTCCACGAACTAGGGCTTCCCTCGCTCAGGATGGAGAAGACGACAGCCTTCTTGGGCCCGGTTCTGAGTGTCGAAGCAGCTGATACCCAATCGGCAAAGAGGGAACCTGTTCCACCATAGCTTCCCGCCTTCTGCAGCACCTTCTTCTCCTTGTTGTAATTGGGTCCCTTGGTCGAAGCGAAATGCGGAGGGGCGTCGGTGTAAAAGAGCATCACGGTCGTGGCGCCCTCGCGCATCTTCTGGTATGCCAGCGCAAGACCGGTCTTGGTCGCCTCGGGCCAGTCGCCGCCGTAGCCAGCTTCGATTCTTCGAGTCATGGAAAGGACCTCATCCTGGGGGACGATGTCGGGACCGGAGACGGCGCCAGAGGGAGAGCACCATCCGGACCATTCGGTGAGTTCGCCGCCGCAGTAGTCGCGGTAAGCAACGACGCCGATGCGTTCGAAGCAGCCGGTGAGGGCGGATAAGCTGATGATCTCGGGGAGGGACTTGTTGAGGGCGTGGATGAATTCGCCCATAGATCCTGTAGCGTCAAGGACGACCAAAAGGTCGTGAGGACCACGAGTGCTCGCCATGGTTGATGATGATGATAATGATCTGGAGAGCAAGAGACTCTTTGACAGAGTGGCTAGACATCTTTATAGTCATCCTGACGTCTATCCATCTCGATCGCGCCTGCTCATTTCCACATTCTTTAGTCGGAAGGTGTTTCTTGCCGGTGAGTCAGGCCGATTTGAGCTTCCATGAAGTTGGCCGGTGAGTCGGAGGCCTTGCAAGGAGCGATGGTAGGTTTAAATGAACCCCTGTGCTGCGCCTTTCACCAAGCTCTCAGAGATCCGTCCAATGCCCACCAGGGAAGCCTGGGCACCGACCCCGCTAAACGAGAATCGTTCTAGGGGCCGTAAGGCTGAATGCTAGTTTATTACAGTGGAGGCGACCCCAGATTGGCGTCAGAGATGGTTTCGTAGGGCAGATCACAAGGCAATATCTCGACAGATCAGCTCAAGGAGACATGAGATAAGATAGATGTGTGGATAAGTTACTCAAATACACAAGGATACATCTTTATCTTCTTGGTTGGCGAGACTGATGCCAAATACTCTCCCTCTCATGAATCCGTGGATGGATGACATGCACATGCACAGGGTAAGCTGAGCAATCATTCCACCCTCAGTTCATACAATATTTTGCAGCAGTTCACTTGAGATGATGAGCCTGAGAAAGGCCGATATCGGGAAAATGAATCATTGCCGTCCTTTGTCAACCGGTCAGCATCCAAGAGCTTCATGGATTGGATGGATGGTGGGAAGGGTACCCGAGTGAACATGGGCGCCAGTCAAGGACAGAGGCATCAGCTGATACTTCCCTCGAGATGGTAACAAAAATACAACAAAATTCATCAATAATGTGCGGGAGGCTTTGGAACATCATATCTCATTAGTTAATATATTTTTATTACATTTTATGTCAATTTATGATGCCAAAGTCATAACCTTTCGTTCATCCGTGCAGGTACCGTGTCTAGGTACCAAGTTAAGCATCAAACTCAACTTCAACCAGCGAATCAAGGTACAAGTCGGACAAATCTCCCCGGCTTACGAGACAGCGCCAAGACGGGGGATAATGGAGGTGATGGAATCAATTCTTGGCTTCAAGGAGAGGTGATTTTAAATATATATAATTTGGGCATTAATAATGAAGCTCTCTAAGCAACATGTTCCACTTGCTTTGGTCATGCCCCAATTTGGACAAGTCGGAAGCCTGCCTAGATGGGGCCCAGGGACTATTTAATTCAAGAACTGCCATCATACCAAGTGCTTCCTTCGACATCAAGCGACGCAGAGATATACAACATGGGAGACTACAAATACTACGAGCTGAGCAAGGCTCAACTGGACCAGTACTTTGATCGTGTCCGCTTGCCTCTAGAGTCTCGCGCTACCTTGGACAGAAATGTCCTCCAGTCGCTGTCTCCGACTGAGCAGCTAAAGACTCTCTTCCTCCTCCAACGATTCCACCTGAGAAGCGTTCCCTTTGAGAACATTTCTCTTCACTACTCATGGCATCGCGTCATCAATGTCGAACCAAAGTTCATCTTTGATAAGATGGTGATTCGGGGACGCGGCGGCTACTGCATGGAGCAAAACACCCTGTTCAACATCATCTTGCTGAACCTCGGCTTCGACGCTTACATGGCCGGCTCAAGGGTGTACAATCCCAACTTTGGAAGGTTCGGGGGATTCGACCACTGTGTCAACATTGTCAACGTCCACGGGAACAAGTTCGTGGCCGACGTCGGCTTCGGCTCCAACGGTCCCATCTTCCCTCTCGGCATGGACGGTACCGAGGATGCAGTTGACCACCTGGGCCAGGCCAAGATGAGGCTCAGACATGCTCCTCTACCTCAGGCTCTGAATCAGGAAGCCAAATTCTGGATTTACGAGCAGAAGCTGGAGCCTACGACCAACTGGACGCCCATGTACTGCTTTACCGACGTCGAATTCCTCCCCGAGGACATCCAGATCATGAACCTCAAGCCGTCTACAACTCTGACAAGCATATTTGTCCAGAGACTAATTGCTACACGGTTCGTGACCGCAGAGGACGTAGCCGTCGACGAAAACGGTACACTGAAGGTGTTGAACACGGACCAATGCAGGAATGTTCCGCTGGATGGGCAGCTCATACTCGAGGGCAACACGGCCAAGCTGAGGCGCAATGGCGAGAAGGTCTTTGAGAAGGTGCTCGAGTCTGAGGCGGCTCGGGTTGATTTCCTCCAGGCTGTTATTGGGCATGGCAAGTTTGAGCTTAGTGACACGGAGAGGGAGGCGATCAAGGGGACAGCGGCGGCTCTTGTTGAGGGATGAATGCGTGCCGCCTCACTTACAATTATGCGCAGTGGAGCATACATGGAAGGACATGGGCAGGAATAGTCAAGATTGTATAGCTGGGACGGTAATAGAGTATCGGTACCAGATCTCGGCATCCTTGCAACCCGCTCCTATAGTGCAATGCCTCGGCTCGGCTAACATGCAGAACAGAGTCGAGCAGCTGAAGACTTGATTAGGAGCCGAACGACACAATAAATAGCCAGACAGAGCCTAATACTACATAGAGGCGTATCGTATAGTCTATTGTCCCACAATAATATCTCTCAAAATGACAAAAGAACCATCGCTCGAGATAGACTCCCGGGTGACACAGCTCGATGCAACCACCTTTGCAGCCAATCTAACCAAGCCATTCTGCGTCGGAACAGGTAAAGGCCACGACTATTCTGATAGGCACAGCTCACATGCAACAGTTCCCAATGGCGGCTACGTCGCGACCATCTTTCTGCGTGTCGCAAGCGCGTATCTGACACCGAGGAACCAGCCAGATCCCTTTGCGGGGCATTGGCAGTTCCTCAACGCGACGCACGCTGGGCCAGTTGTCCTTGTTGTGGAGGAGGTCAAGACAGGTCGTGCCACGTCTGTAGTTCATGTCACACTCTACCAAGAGAGCCTCACTTCTACCAGCCCATGGATTTCCGACAAGTCCAAGAAGATGGTTGTGGCGTACATGACCAATACGAGGCTTGAACTTGAAAAGGGCGTTACGTTGCCGACAGGCTTTGAGATCAAGTCACCGCCTCCGCCTGTGGATTTGGAGAGGCTCGCAACTGATGGAGATACAAACTGGAAAAGGTTACAGCTGGGCATCATGGACTTTTTACGCATCTTTGACAATGTGGAGCTCTACACGCCCAAGAAACAGAGTCCACACCCAGCTACGTACGACCTGTGGATGCGCATGGCCAGCGGTGAGCGCTTCACAACCTCATCTCTGGGCTACGTCGCCGACGCAGGACCGCCACTCCTCCTCGAGACATTCCGACCGGCAGGTCCAGACGCACCAGTCCCCGAGGGCGGATTTGCCTTTGACAAGAGATTCTGGTATCCGACCGTCACCATGAGCCTCGAGGTGAAGAAGGCGCTTCAACAGGAGGGCGAGGAGTGGCTGAGGATCCGCGTGGCTGCCAAGGTGGTGCGGAACGGGAGATACGACGCCGAGGTGGTCATCTTTGATGGGTCGGGGGATGTCGTGGCGCTGAGCAATCATGTCGCGTTGGCTATTGATGGAGAGCGGAACTTTGGGCGGAGCGGCAAGTTGTAGACACACATGCGTGAGTAGGGAGGTGTTGAGGCCATCTCCAGGCATCAGCTGCATGAGTGTGTGTGTGAATTGGCTCACCGAGTCTCTGAGCATGCCTGATTTAGGCGTCATTAAAAAGCAGTTAAGCTTACATTTGACACCAAACAAGACAGATCTCGGAGCATCGCTGAGACATTCGCTTCAATTACTCCATCCAAGTTAGGCAAACGTTTGCTGATCCACAATGTCAATACGCGTAGGGTAGGCCCACTGATAAAGACCTGCCCAGTTTGTTGATGATGGCCTTCATGATGGATGGATGGATGCACGCTGCCGCCGTTGCATTGGGGGCCAGACAGGGACCCACGCAGAAGCGAGGAGCAGTGTTCCCTGTCTTTGGGGAGATGAAAGTGTCAGAGAATTTCCATCTTTCGAATTCAGGGTGGTACTTGCTGAGAGGCTGAAGAGGGCTTACTCTTGGCGAAAAGTCATGTTGCAAAGGCGTTGTAACGATGGGCTAGCTATTATCCCGTATACCTAGGCAGAAGAGAGTTCATCGCAAAGAGACGATCAATCTCCAGAGTTATACGTTCACCAAAAACCCTGCATGGCCTGATCATTAACCCGTCTGCTAAGAGGCATCATCCATGATCGAGTTCACCAGAGGTCGTCTATCGTTGGTGGACCGGGCAGCCAGTCGCTGTGGCTGCCCTGCTGCTTAGCTTAGCGCCCGAGCCCCGCGCCCACTGTTCCCGTCCGGTTCCAGGGCCAAACCGCTAAACTTTGCCCGGTGCATTGGAATGGATGGATGCTCCCGCTGCAACGTCATCCCGTCAACGAACGTGTCCAGATCAAACGAGTTTCATCCCTTGATCAATTCAACTACAGATATCCATCTACTCGCCTTGCCACAGCTGTGATGCCTCTTCTGCCTTCTTCATCCTCGACCTTGGACTCCTCCTGCAGCTTTGGACCCCAAAATGCTGCTCCGCCTCCCTGCACCCTCGACCCCGTGCGGCCCGTTTGCGAACCAGGGCACACAGCTAGAGCGAGCTGGAGCCCAATTAGCCTGTCGATCCAATGGCGCCCTGGACATCTTGAGCCTTGTGGCGCTCCCTCTTCCCCCCTGCTGGTTCTGCGGGCCGTGTCCTGGGAAGCTGGGGGACCTGGAGAATTGGATGGGATGTTCAAACGAGGCTCTGCGCTCTTCTCTCTTTTCTGTTGATCTCTAGAGCCCTCCTGACTCTGCTTTTTTTTTCTTGCTGCTGCATGATGGCTTGGCCTTGATTAATATCTAGTAGGTCTCGCTCTTGGTACTGCTCTGCGAATGCTGTGCCATCGCGACGACTGCTTCACGAATCCTTTTTCCTTATCGTCGCGGTTTGACCCTTTTGCTCCTCGACTTGCGCCTCGAGATCGGACCTCCCATTGTCGACCATCGGAGCTGCAGTATACGTCCCCAGACTGTCAGCAGCGCCCTCTAAACCCCTAAACGTCCCGTCCATTGCCAGAAGCCTCGATATCGAACCAGACTCGCGAACCGGAACCTGCGAATACCTACACCATGGCGTCCAAAGCCGATGAAGACCCCGAGGTCATCGTGGCCATCGTGGCCCTCATCATCTCCCTAGTCGCTCTGGTAGCGACCTTCATGCAGGTCATGCAACAATACTACGCCTCTGCTGCCGGATACTCTCAATGCAATGAGAAGGTCATGGGGAAATGGGCCCTAAGCAAGACCCGTCGCTTCTCCTGGGATGAACTCCGCTTCGAGGTCGAATTCGAAGCCCCAGTCATCTTTGTCTCTCCTCCAGATAACAAGCATGGTCCTATTCTTGGCTCCGAGATCTATTTCCTCGACGGAACCGAACAGAGTCTCCAAGACACATGGTCAGAGCTGGATATCAACGAGCGTAACGAATATGCCCAAAAGACACCCAGAGAACGCGTTCACACTGCCGATAACGAGCGTGCCTCCTGGACATTGCTCCTCAGCGCCGTACAGCGTATGGAACATGACTCAGAAGAGTGGCAGAAGGAGCAGTACGACGAGATGCGCAAGAAGACCGGACCTCCGACTGCGCAGACGCTGCTGAACAACCTCGCCGAGAACCCTCCCACCTTGCAAGAGGCCCATACCTTGACAGTGGCTCTACAGCGTAAACGCAAGAGCTGGGACACTATGCCCTCTACCATTGCTCGCCCATATGCCACCACTACCATGTGCCATCTCGTCGAGATGGTTGCTGCTCTGGGCATCTACTGGAAAGAGTTTGACCGGAAGCGTGACCGTTACCGCGCCGAGGGCAATGGCTTCATGGTCCTGGGAGAAAAGGTTGCCGACCTCGGCTTGATGTTCAACTTTAGCATCTACGGCAGGAGTCGCTTCGAAGCCAATCGAGTGATTCCAGTCGACGAGGTCAAAGAGCTCTGCTTTGGCTATGTGTCGACCATCTACAGCGTGACATTGGATAAGCGACGTCTACGGTCTCCCGAGGATGACCCTGAGAACTTGGCTTTCCTTCAGCTGGCGACTCGGGCTGAGATTTCCGAGACTCTGATTCGTATTGGATGCAACAATAATGCTGTTCGGGCCTTCAAGGACCCTGACAAGCATACTTCACATTTGTTCCCTGGTAAGTCATGGTGTCCATCACATATGACCCCTTCTAACTGAGTTCAGTGTCCTTTGAGATCCTGGGCATGCTTAGCCGCACATTTCACATCAAGGACACCATGTTCACCCATATCCCGAACCCGACACCGGATCGCTGGGACAAGCGTTCAGTATCACTTGTCAAGGTGATGGAGGCGTATCGGGACCTGGTCCCTGAGGGATTGCTTGTAGTACAACGTAATGCCAATCTCATCAAGAGAATCAGGAAACACACTGAGGACATTCTGGAACTCCACAAGGACCAGGACCTCAGGAAGAAGATGTGCTTGCTCAAGGCACTCCACGAAGCCATCGACGACTGCGACCGTGTTCTGACTGCCAAAGAGACTGACGCCATGACACCACCACCGGAGCTCCAACTAGGGAAGGCCGGCCACGAGACGGAGGTACAGACGGCACGTCGAGAAATTGTCCAAGATGTTCTGCGGTCTCACATCCAGGAGGTTCTCCGTCTTCTCAACGGTGATGACCGCTCGGACAATTCTTCTCTCCATGCTGACTGGAGCCCCGCGGTACAAAACACGAGACGGGACGGACAACCCAGAGTCACACCCAAAGGGTTTGAGGACATGCACGAAGCCAGCCCGGATGAGCGACAGCACATTTTCATGGAGGTCTACTTTTACGTCATCCGTCCCAGCGTCATCAACCGTGCCACACGGTCGACGGACCATCGAAGGGCGAGTCTCGTCGGTCCTCCCGCAGGAGCTCCTCCAGGATACGGCTTCCGGAGAGCAGGCACCGGACAGACCCTGGCGAGCAGCATCCGCGGCACTGAGCGAGGGCCCTCTCCGACGCGGCCGGTTGCGCCGCCACAAACGGTCAACGAAGTACCGCCGCCGCTGACCACATCCATCCCGAATGGACGGTCGTCCCTCGCAGAGAGGCCCCGTAGCGCGGCGGGTGACTCTGTGGCGCTGACCGAGGAGCATGAGAAGCAGAGCCTCCTCCCGTTGAGCATCCAGGAGGTGTCACATGACGACGTGTGGTGCACGCTCATGTTCAGGATGATCTGCTGGCTAATGCTACACGACTTTAACAAGCTAGACGTGCAGGTGAGCAAGGGAGAACTATTGGGGAGTCGAATGCCGGTTTATATCTCATGAGGCATGGTTGCATCTTGGGTGGGTATTGGGTTTGGGAGCGCATTTGTTTGGGATATTGGATACCATATATATAGCATTTGGCATGATGGGTGTAGATGTCATTGGGTACAGAATGTGTTGAGCAAAAGCGATGTTTTTGAACAGTCAATGGTATAAAGGTCATTCTCGCTTAAGTAGAGTCTCTGTCCATCTCATCTGAGGGTATCGTCATAACGTAAAGTCAGGATGAAAGGTGTGGGGTACACTGCGTGTACACGTCTTGATGGCAAGCTAGCTTGAATCCTCGTTGATCATCACGGCATAAGCAAGTCTAGATCACATTCCAAAGGGTCAAATTGCCTGATCATCTCCCATCAAAGAGCCTCATGCTGACCGGGCCACGCGCAACGGGACTCGCCCAAAGAAATGGATGGTCTGGTGCGGCAATTCGGTTCCGCCGACGGCATGCCTCTTCTGGGCATGATGATGATGCTGACTAACCCATCATGAGGGCACGTGAGGAGGCGAAAAAAAGAAATTCCACGCAGACGACAGGCCATGATGTGGCGAAGAAGCAACCAAACCGGCTGCGGCCGAAGACGGGCGCTGATCCGGACAGGGCTATTCCCGAGGCGTTCTGGTAACGGAAAATAAAAATGGTCAAGCGGGAGAGGGCACGGGAAGAGCTTAAAGGGGAAGAAGATGATGCCCTTGAGATAAATCGGTACTCGGTAAGACAGAATGGGTTATTGGCCGAGGAACGAGACGAACCAGGGAGCGTCGGACCAGAGCCCTGGAAAGAGCCCTACCAGGCCCTGCCTCCATCATGGGACAAGAGCGAGGGTTGACAGGCCTGGAGGAGGTTTCAGGTTCCTGAAGCCTTGCAATGTCGATCTGTTGACATTTTCTCCCTCATCGATAAATGACAGCAAATCGACTTTTACTCTGACAGTCTCGCTGAGCGCGTCAATTGAGGCTCCCCTTGTTCACGTCGTCATCCCCACAAGCAAGCCTCCAGTCCATGTCTTAATATATCCCCCCCCCCCGGATTCAGAACGGCACTGCGCCCCCGCCGACCCGGATACGGGGGACTGGTGAAACTCGGAAGGGGGTCACGTGAAGGGGGCAGTGTATGAGCCTCGAATTTACTCGATCTTGCAAAAGGGAAAAGAAAGAGAAACCTCGAGACTCGTCGTGGTCTAAATCGGGAC